>ML812428.1:212928-241220 GCA_009831015.1 Picea engelmannii
AGATGCATAACCAGAGAACTAGAGTGTCTGTTAAAACTTTACAATCGGGAGCTTCGCTCTACCATCGATACCTTGAAAAATATCAAAACTAAGTATATATACTCAAAACACTTGCCCAGCAGAGGCCTACTAGACTTTCAGGATGAGGAGTCTCTTCAATCAAATCTGGCCTGCACTCTTCTGTTATACGCCACCTTAATTCTGCATGGCTCGTGCCAGGGGGTAGCTGAGCCCTTAAATTCTGAATTAGCATGTGCAGGCTTCCCTGGCGAGTCGAGGACTCGGCATGGCTTCCATGGAAAAACCAGTACAGAGGACCATCTCAGGCAGGCTTTCAGTCGGGACATCCATACCTTTCAATTAATGCGTGAGGCGAGGTTTCAACCACCCTCCCTCTTCTTCATTCGTTTTAAGCAGGTATCAGGATTTAGAACACGTCGAACCGACATCTGGAGAAACAAATGCCCCCCTTCTAAAATTCAACTCGGTGCTTCTGGCCCCTTTTGTACAACCCTTTCTACTCCCTCAAGTGACCACAAGCCGTGACCCTATGCCTATATTCCAGAGTGCTTTCGTCATTTCGGGGTTCGTGGATAGGAAGGAGTAGGTCTTTTCTCTTCAAAGTCGTGATGGGCGAAATGCCGCGAGGGCCTAACGGTCGCCACACATCCCCCCACTGATCTGATGGTTCTGAACTAATTCAGTAATACTGTGGGCCCAGGTCCGAGACATCTTCGATGCTTCGCGCTTCGGGGATATGAAAGAGCTGCTACTTGCTCTTCGAAATCTTGATGGGCGAAAAGGCCAAGAACCTAATCGCGCACCATGTGTTCCTCCAGGATGAACTTCCAGATCACTCTTGGCGCTTTGGGGCCCGCCTTGCCAAATGTTGAACATTAGTGCCTCTCCTTCTGGCCTGCTCCTTTACGACCAGGCGCCAAAACCATGGGCCCGATTCTGGGTGCTTTCTGCGCTTCGGGATTCGGCGTTTCGAGATGTGAAATGGCGAAGAACGCTTACCCCTCAAACTCCCGAATGCCGACATGGCACGGATGTGCACCGCGCGTCCTTAAGATGAATGGCCGAGGCAACGTTCGTTATTTAAAAGTGGGCTGCCTTGATTCCCAGGCTCACTTGATGTGACCTGGCACTAGGACCGTGGGCTCAGCTCCAAAGGTGCCCTCGGCATTTCGTCGATCGACAATTTCAGCTGCAATGAATGGGAGGTCCCTTTTCTCCCAAAACACTGATCCACACAATGCCGAATGGCTGCCACCTGTCCCAACCTGATCGGACGACCCAGATCTGTCTTAAACTATGGGTGCTACCTCTTGTGCTAAATCTCAAGCAACTTGGCAGCCCCGAAATCCCGGTGACCGTCGATCAGTTTTATAGGTGGATCTCAGCTACTGACAACAAAACTTTGCCTGCTCGCTTGACTTGTAACCTGAAAAGAGATTCTCCTGCTCTGCACTTGGGCACTTCCCATGCAACCTACAGACCTGGGTACTTTGTGCCCATGACAAAAATTGCTGCTAACATTAGGCTCCATGGGGGATAGAGTCATCCATGTGATGCTCTAAGAACTCATTCTGCAGCTTCAGTGCCTTGCTATTGGGCTATGGAGTCATTTACTAAGCCGAAAATATGCAAAAAAGAAAATGATCAAAGAACCAAAGGACAATATTTACAAACAAAGGAGTCGTCTAAGGCTCAAACAAAACATTTCTTCAGAAAATGCCCATTTACTGGGTTGTTGAAGACCTCTTCACCCTTCAAATCTTGCAACCTGTACGTGTTGTTTGAGAAAACCTCAAATATTTTGAAGGGGCCGATCCAAAGGGCATCAAACTTGTTGTGTTTTCCCTTATCCTGTCTGGGTGCATCCCACTTAAGTACCAAATCCCTGATCTCGAACTCCTTGTTCCTGACCTTCCTTTCAAAAACCTGTTTGACCTTTTGCTGATGACTATGAGTTGCGTCCCTCACCTGTTCCCTAATCTGTTGTACTTCCATTATCTGATGAATCGTTCTGATCATATGATCTGTCTCTCCTTCATAATATTGAAAGAACTTCGCCACAGGTAAGGCAAGTTGAGTGGGAAAAACTGCCTCTGCTCTGTAGACTAGCTGAAAAGGTGAGGTGCCCAGGGATATCTTCGTTGTCACTCGATCAGCCCATAGAGAAAATTTCAAATTTGAATCCCAGGCCCTTTTTTTGTCCTCCAATAGTCTTTTGATGATACTTATTAGGCTTTTGTTGGAGGACTTTGCTAAACCATTTCCCTGGGGATAGTAGGGGGTGGAGTGAATTAGTGAGACCTGGAACTACTCACAGAACTTAATTAGGGGCTCAGACTTGAAAGAAGAAGCATTATCAGTGACGTTCTTGCTGGGACAACCAAATCTGGCTATGATATCCTCCAGGAAGCTGATAATTACTTTGTGTGATGCACTTCTGGTGGGGACAACTTCTATCCATTTGGTGAAATAATCTGTTGCAGTCAGGATCCATCTATGTTGGCCACTTGAGGGAGGATGGATTTCCCCGATGAAGTCTAGCCCCCACTGTTGAAAAGGTGTTGAAGCCACTACAGGCTTTAGTGGTAGTGGTCTAAGTTGTTGCTTTCCTGAGAACTTTTGGCATTTGATGCAGGCCCTGATTTCTCTGCTGACATCAACGAATAAAGTGGGCCAGTAATACCTAGCCCTAAGGATTTTGTGAGTTGTGGTCTTCCAGAAATGATGCCCCCCACAAAGGCCTTTATGGAAATCAAGCATAACTTTCTGGGCTTGTGGTGGGTTCAAACATCTCAGCAGCATCCCCAGAGGGTCTCTCCAGTACAAGAATTGCCCAATGAGGCAATATATGACCACCTTGAGCATTAAAGTTCTTTCCTTACTTTTACCCATTCCATCTGGGGGCTTCAACTCCTACAGAAAGTACAAAATGTCATGATACCAGGCACATTCTGCCAATGATAAGTCGTCCTGAGAGCGTTGGCTAGGCAACTCAGCTTGCTGAGTTCCTGAGCAAGTATTGATGAAATTAACCCCCAAGGCTTCACAATTGGATTCATCCAGTAGCTTGGCTAAACCTTGCCCCTTAACCAACTTGGTGGGCTTTATCTCCAAGTCGAATTCCAGGATTCTAGCGATCCATCTGCCTCTTCTTCCATCTATATCGGGCTGTACAAGGATGTCGTTCACAGAAGCCGAAGGAACGTATGCGGTTACCTTTGAGTGCAAGACATAAACTCTGAAAGCTTTGAGAGATTTCACCAAGGCATAGGCCTGTTTCTCCATGATTTCATACCTAATCTCTGCATCTCTTAATGCCTTGTTGAAGAAGGCGATGGGTTTCTCTCGACCTTCCTCATTTTTCTACAATAACACCGCTGCTACTGTATCGAAAGAAGAAAAAGAGAAAACTAGGAAGGGTTTGGAATAATCAGGACAAATCAACACAGGTGCCTCAGTGAGTGCCCTTTTTATTTGGACAAAAGATTCCCTGGGTTCAGTGGTCCATTTCACTTCGTTTCCCTTTCTTAGCATGGCTGTGATGTGTTTCACCAGTTCAGCAAAATTTGAGACGAATCTCCTCAGAAAGTTGATATTTCCTAAAAAGGCCTAGACTTCTTTTTTAGACCTAGGAAGTGACAGGGTTTGAATTGCCTCCACTCTACTGGGATCAATTCTCACTCCTTCCACTGATACTATATGGCCTAACATCTTTCCCTCCATCATAGAAAACAAGGATTTCTTGGGATTTAGGGAAAGACCAAACCTCCGACACTTCGAGAAAACTTTCCTTAAGTGATAGCAGTGTTCTTTATCAGACCTGGAGAAGACTGTGATGTCATCTAGGTAGATCACTACAAACTGGTCTTTCTCGCCGGTGAAAGCTATATCCATGGCTCGCTGAAATGTTGCTCCTGCATTTATTAGTCCAAATGGCATTTTGGCATACATGAATGTGCCCCAAGGAGTGGTGAAGGTTGTCTTTTCCCTATCCTGAGGCATGACCGATATCTGATTATAGCCAGAAAACCCATCGATCATGGATATCTTGGATGCACCAGTTACCCTCTGCAGTATGTGTTCCATCTTAGGTAGGGGGTAATTGTCTTTCTTTGAGCTCCTGTTCAGGTTCCTGAAATCGACACAGAGCCTGATTTCTCCACTTTTCTTCCTCACCAGGACCAAATTGGCCACCCATTCGGAATATCTCAAGGGGATGATGATCTGGGCCTCTAAGAATTTCTTCACTTCTTTCTCCATGACAGGCAACAACATGGGATTTATCTGTCTTAGCTTCTGCCTAAATGGCCTAGCCTCTTCCTTCAGTGGCATCTTGTGCTCAATGAAAGATGTGTCATAATTCTTGAGGTCTTCGTAGGTCCACGCAAACACATCAAAAAATTCCTTTAATAATTCAGTATATTCCGTCTTCTGTTCATTGGTCAGGCTGCTTGATAATTTGACAAACCTAGGCTCCTCCTGTGTGCCAATGTTGCATTCGGTTGTATCAACATATTCATTTGAAACCTTACCCTTTACTTCCACATCATTCCCATCGAACAATCTTTCTAAAGGGACTAGTCTCCTCGGAATGTGATTGCTAGGCAGCTGAATAATCTGGTGATTAGCAATTTCACTTAAAAACACCTCAGGGTGCAGGTCACCTTCCAGGTCAGGATCCTGATCAATGTGCAACGCAGAAAACTCATCAACAGATTGGAGAAATTTTTCGATCTCTAGATCATTTTCGAATACCTTCCAATGCTTGACATTGTCTGGTACAGAGGGCCTATATTTTATTTCAACATTGTTTTTGACCATAGGCGGCATAGGAACTTTGAGAAAACTAGCTGAGACAACTAAAGAATCAGCTGAAGTATTTTCCCCCCTCGGAATGAAAGAAATGTTAAAAGCCAAGAAGAAATTATCAATCAGGTCCCATACTTCATTTCTGTAATTTCTGAGCTGAGGATTATTAACACGATAAGCATTTCTGACTTGCTAGATAATCAACTCAGCATCTCCAAATATTTCTATCTCTTTAATTCCCATTTCCTTTGCATCCCTCATACCCAGAACAAGAGCTTCATACTCTACCACATTGTTGGTGGTTTCAAATTCCATCTTGTATGACAGGGATATGGCTTCTTGACAAGGTGATATGAAAACCACTCCAGCGCCAGTGCCTTCGCTAGAAGAAGCTTCATCGAAAAACATCTTCCAAACAGAGGGGGTTGGAGGAGAAATTGGATAGTCAAGACTGGGATACTTTCTGACTTGGAAAGGGTATTCAGGAGCATCAGTGAGCTGCAATAAACTAGACCCCAAATCGGTGTCAAGTGCAAAGATGGGTTGATTGGTGGGGTTTGCTTCGTCACTAACAATGTAGGGCAACTGAGATTCTCTATATAACCTCCTTTGTTCCCCTCTGAAGACTGGAATGGTGGCATACGTGAGATCCATCCGTAATGTTCCTCCAATCTTTTTTATCCAAGATATAGACAACAACATGCCAAATTTGGGGGGGGCGTCAACTACCACAATATCCATGACCACACTCTTCATGGTTAGCTGAAACAAAGAAACCACCAGGTCTTTGATGAATCCTAGACACTGCACTCTCCTTGAATCAAAAGAGTACAAATCATGATAAGTTTTTGTTGCCTCCAGTCCCAATTCTTCCATTACTATTTTGGGCATAAGGTTATGGGAAGCCCCTGAATCCATAAGGCAGTTATGCAACACTTTATCATGTATGTTCAGGTATGTGTAGAAGGGAGGGGATGAATCATCTCTATCTTCTACCATGGGCCCTAGGACAACTGTTGGCTTTTCATATTGGAGATTTATGGAGTCAGTGGAAGGCTGGGGGGGCTCAAATTGTAGCAGCTTGGAGAGGGACATTTTGAAATCTTCGTTTTTAAATATTTCAAATAGGGGTACAGGAATTCTAATCTTCTGAATATCATGCTCAAAATTGAAGGAGGGAAAAGGCTTAGGAGCTTCCCTTACCTTAGTGACAGGTTCCTGGGCTGATGGTGAAGCATTCTGAGTTTTCTTTTCTTTAGTAGTGGTTGTTGCAACTTCAGTAGGCCTTTCCGCTATGAGGGGATGATCCCGGTTATCAAAATTCCCTTCTTTCTTTTTTGACCTGAGATTATATCTGCTAGGAGTGTTGCTGGCTTTTCCCCTCTACTCAACTCGTTGATTTGAGTGTTGATAAGGGATTCTTCATATGCATATTGAGTCAAATGAGGAAACGGGGAAGTGTCCTCGATGTAGTGGATGTCGAGGTCGAGTTCATCCACCTCCTCCCCTTCCTCGTGAGAAACTAGGTTGTTCTGGAGGGGGGTCTGAACCCTCTGATCATCTCTATCTCTGCTCCTTTGTTCCCTAGGAAAATCCTGTGGCACATTGTTATTAGGCTTCCTGAAACCTCTACTATCTGTATTTTGGGGATTTCTATAGATGGGCTTCCCTTCTAATTCCCACCTTTCCATCCTGACAGAAAGTGATTTTAGCATCCTAGTTGTCTCTTCTGTATGAAGGGGCAGGGGAGAGGAACTGGATGGGGGAGCTTCAGGCCTCTGCCTAGATATGCTTCTACCAGTAGTGTTCATGAGTCGGTCAACAACCAATATGTTAGATTCTACCTCCACGGCTGCATCCTGCATGTGGGCCAGAGTGGTGGCTCTTCTTTCCCTCAACAGGAGGCAGAAATTGGGATCAAAGGCGCTAGCATATGTGATCTTCGGAGGGTTTTATCTCTGCAGGGATTTTATTGTACATTTTGTTGAATCTCTTGGAGAAGTCGGAGACAGACTCCCCTTCTTTTCTCTTCAAAGACCCAAACTTTGTCATGTAATACATGAAGTCTTTTTTATCTCCCCACTGTCTCAGAAAGGCACTATCCAAAGCTTCGATCCCATCAATAGATCCAGGAGGCAGGGCCTTGAACCATTTTCTAGCCTCACCTTGAAGGCTATGGAAAAAAATCCTCATCCATACGTCTGCGTGCATGATAACATTATCATCTGTAAAACTGTAAAAGGCTTCTAGGTGTTCTTCTGTAGTTATGTCCCCCTCGCCTGTAAACTTGGGCAACTGCTTGAGGTAACCATCTGCTGGGAGGGCATTGAGAGGCTGAGGTAACACGAGAGGAGCATACCTAGTGGCAATAATGGCCTCCATTCTGGTCATAGGGGGATTTTCTCCTACCATAGGGATATTATGTGGAGGAGAAATCAGAGGAGAAGGAGCTCGAAAAGGGGATACTGGGGATGAGATTCTAAGGGGAGTGGGAAACAACAGGGGATTTAGGGAGAAGGCTAGCGAGCTTAAGCCGACGGATGCTTCTCTTTGTGAAAAAGAGACAACAGCAACAAGAGGAGGAGCGGTAAAGCTAGGAGTGGGGAAATCCTCTATGGTCCTAGGTCTATGCCAAGGTACATCTTCAGGGGAAAGGGGAGTGACAAGGATTTCTCCCTCCAATCCCATACCAGAGGGGGAAACCTCAACAGGAACACTCTCGAAATTCAGGAAACGGGAAACTTTAGAAGGCGGTCTGCTAAGAAACTGAGGAGGGGAAAGTGGAGTTCCTACAGAAGGAGATGGTGGATTACCTAGTTCGGCGACGACATCTTCTCCTTCAAAGACCTTTCCTTTTTCGAGAATCACCTCCGGATCAGTTTCAGGTGTAACTAGAGGCAACTGTGGATGGGACTGTGTGTGCCTACCTCTGAAAGCCACAATTGATACGGCAGGTTCACCACAGTGGAGTCGTCACAATGGATTCGCCAGGTGCATAGTAGCAATCTTTGAAGGCTCTGATACCTGATGCACCCTCAGAATCATAGACTCAATGACGTTCAATCCCGGGGAAAATTTTCAACTTCATCCCCGCAACGATGCCAGAAATGTTGGCCACGGAAGTCACTCCTGGATTGCCGCAGGAGAAGAGCCTGACGCCCATCATTTTATGTCACGATTTGTGTATAAAAGGGGTGATCGAATGGAAGTAAACTCAAAACGATATCATTTCAACTTCGAAACTAGGCCAGGCATGCATGGGCAAGTGAGGTCTTAGATAAATTTCAGACAGTGAGTTGTAGTAAAGGTGAGTAGGGGGAAGACTTGTATAAGATAACTGCAAAGGTTTGTCGAAAACATCAAGTTTCTAACAGACTGTAGGAGAAAACATCTAAACGCAAGATCTTCTTACATTCAAACGCAGAAAACCAGAGAATACAACAATGCAACAATAAATCCTTTATCATAACATAATTGCAATAATTCATGTGAATCATTCAATCATGAACTCCCTTAGTATGAGATGAAAACTAGATGGGATAAGAAAATTGTCTGTCGTTAAACAAGATATCTTACATACAGATGCATAACTAGACAACTAGTGTCTGTTAAAACTTTACAATCAGGAGCTTCGCTCTACCATTGATACTTTGAAAAATATCAAAACTAAGTATATATACTCAAAACACTTGCCCAGCAGAGGCCTACTAGACTTTCAGGATGACGAGTCTCTTCAATCAAATCTGGCCTGCACTCCTCTGTTATACGCCACCTTAATTCTGCATGGCTCGCGCGACGGGGTAGCTAAGCCTTTAAATGCTGAATTAACGTGCGCAGGCTTCCCTGGCGAGTCGAGGACTTGGCATGGCTTCCATGGAAAAACCAGTACAGAGGACCATCTCGGGCAGGCTTTCAACCGAGACATCCATACCTTGCAATCAATGTGTGAGGCGAGGTTTCAACCACCCTCCCTCTTCTTCATTCGTTTTAAGCAGGTATCGGGATTTAGAACACGTCGAACCGACATCTGGAGAACACAATGCCCCCCTTCTGGAATTCAACTCAGTGCTTCTGGCCCCTTTTGTATAGCCCTTTCTACTCCCTCAAGTGACCACGGGCCGTGACCCTATGCCTATCTTCCAGAGTGATTTCGGCGTTTCAGGGTTCGTGGATAGGAAGGAGTAGGCCTTTTCTCTTCAAAGTCGCGATGGGAGAAATGTCGGGAGGGCCTAACAGTAGCCACGTGTCCCCCCACTGATCTGATGGTCCTGAACTAATTCGGTAATACTGTGGGCCCTGGTCCAAGACATCTTCGATGCTTCGTGCTTCGGAGATATGAAAGAGCTGCTACTTGCGCTTTGAAATCGCGATGGGCAAAAAGGCGAAGAACCTAATCGTGCACCATGTGTTCCTCCGGGATGAACGGCTAGATCGCTCTCGGCGCTTTGGAGCCCACCTTGCCAAATGATGAACATTACCGCCTCTCCTTCTGGCCTGATCCTTTACGACCAGGCACCAAAACCATGGGCCCGATTCTGGGTGCTTTCGGTGCTTTGGGATTCGGGGTTTCGAGATGTGAAATGACGAAGAGCGCTTACCCCTTGAACTCTCGAATTTCGACATGGCATAGATGTGCGCTGCGCGTCCTTAAGATGAATGGCCGAGGCAACGTTCGTTATTTAAAAGGGGGCTGCCTTGATTCCCAGGCTCGCTTGATGTGACTTGGCACGAGGACCGAGGGCTCGGCTCCAAAGGTGCCCTCGGCATTTCTCCGATTAGCAATTTCAGTTGCAATGAATGGGAGGTCCCTTTTCTCCTGAAACACCGATCCCCACAATGCCGACTGGCTGCCACCTATCCCAACTGGATCGGACGACCCAGATATGTCTTGAACTATGGGTGCTACCTCTTGTGCTAAATCTCAGGCAACTTGGCAGCCCTGAAATCCTGGTGACCGTCAATCAACTTTATAGGTGGATCTCGGTTGCTGACAACAAAACATCGCCCGCTCGCTTGACTTGTAACCTGAAAAGAGATTCTCCCGCTCTACACTTGGGCGCTTTTCGTGCAACTTGCAAACTTGGGTACTTTGTTCCCATGAAAAAAATTGTCGCTAACAGGTTCAAGTGGGAGAAACACCTTATCACCTTCCTGAAAAACCCTTCCTAAATGATGTTGGTGAGCCTGTTGCTTCATGCGATTTTGGTCCATGTGGAAGTTATCCTTCAGATTTGTTGGGGTAGTTGTACGACCTTGCATCATTATATCAATAGATTGGACATTTGATGTGCCTGGAAGATAGGTAGTGACTGTAGGTGGGAGTTGGCCACACATTGCTTCATATGGGGTCATTTTAGTGGCCATATGATAAGAATTATTATACAATCAATATTCCAAGGGGAGCCATTTCACCCACTAGTGTTGTTTGTACGAAGAAAAACAATACAAGTAGGTTTCCAAACATTTGTTGACCACTTTTGTTTGACCATAATAATGGGGGTGATGTTGAAATAATGTAACTACAAAGTGTATTCTAATTATTATTGTGGAATTATTCATTAGATCAATCCCCTATTGCGGATTGATCATGTCGGCTATTGTAAAAGACCAAATCCCCTTTTGCAAATTGGTTAAATTATAATTGTAATAGGAAGAATAAGAAGTCGGCCCTAGAATATATTAAAGAGGCCCCAAAATATATTAAAGGTGGTTATAACCACCCAGAAGAAGAATTCGGACCTGCCAGTGAAGAGACACTTCCACATGTGCCAGAATTGTATAAATAAGGAGGCTAGCGCCTCACTTAGACACACACTCACTTGTTCATTTGAGAGACAAGTTTCAGAGCTACAGTTAGAGAAGAGAGAGAGAGAGAGAGGTGCATCCTTTGGAGAGGACTTTATGTATTTGTTTGAGTTATCTCTTGGCATTGTATTGGCTATCTATAATAAGGAAGTTTTGCTGGGTTTTTCCCCCCACGAGGGTTTCCCAGGATAAATGATGTGTCTCTTGTGATTGTATTGAAATGAAAATAACTCTAATAATAGCTTAAATATTAACATGGTATCAGAGCTAAGCTGAAAAGAGCATCTTTCAAAAGAGAAAGTGAAAAACGTCATTGTTGTCATACATGCAAATTAGGTCTTTTTGTTGGTGAGGTATTTCAGCCCCAAAACAATCTAGAAAAGTGGACCCTCCGTCAAGGATCATTTTGGAATTCTCAACGCAACTTTTCAGTGGCTAGATCTCTCAGAAAGTGAAACCTAGTTTCACAAAGTACCAGAAGTACTAGAAAACCAAAGTACCAGAAGTACCAGAAGTACCAGAGGTACCAGAAAAATAGAAGCACCAGTCCAGAAATCCGTAGATCAAGTTTGAAAGGGTCAAATTTGTATTTTATCAGATCCTGACACACCAGGCTACATGCCTCAACCAAGTGCACCTCCTGGTAAGTTCAGAATTTGATTTTGAGCATTTTCATTTTTGGACATTTTCCTAGCTCCAGGTAAAAGATGTCTGCAAACACTAAGCTTGTTGACAAGATGGAAGGCGTGGAAAACTTTTTTTCCTGGAAATATAGTATTGGTCTCATTCTTGAAGAGAATGACCTAGAAATATTCATCAAAGAAGAAATGTTGGAGCCCAATGATGCAGCAGAAAAAGAAAAGCATCAAAAGGACACGATAAGGGCCAAAAGAATCATTGCAGATTCAATCAAATATCACTTGATCCCTTATGTGTCATCAAAGAAGACTCTGAAAGAAATGTTTGATTCCCTAAGCAGACTATATGAAGGAAAGAATATAAAACAAAAGATGAATCTAAGAACTCAGGTCAAGAATACAAGGATGCAGAAAGGAGAATCAATCCAAGAATATTTCTCCAGAATATCCCAATTCAAAGAAAAACTAGAAGCAATCAGAGATACTATAGATGAAGATGAACTTAAAATGATGACCCTAAATGGTCTCACAATACCTTGTGATACATTCATCCAAACAATTTGTGTCAGAACAAAGAAACTAAAATTTGATGGTCTATGGGAAGAATGCATTCAAGAAGAAACAAGAGTAGCTAACCGAGAAGCGTTACTAGCAAGAGATGATGATCAAGCCCTAGATACTCACACCAAAGGAGGAAGGAAGAAGTCTTACTTCCAAAAAGAGACTTATAAGGAGTCTCAACCCCCAAACAAATTCAATCATAAAGAATCTCATCCAAGGAGAGTCCAAAAGAAAGGACAACGAAAGGAAAGAGATTACTCATCTGCACAATGCTATCATTGTGACAAGATGGGACACATTGCGAATTTTTTTCCAGCTAGACGAGAAAAATACAAGAGGAAAAATAAGAGGCACCATGCCCATGCAGTCGAAGATGAAGATCCACCTGGAAAGATGATAAGAGAACATATTAAAGACTATGTCTTAATCTCGACCCTCTTAGGATCGATAACACCTGGAGAGGACACTTGGCTCATTGATAGTGGTGCATCCAAGCACATGACAAGTCAAAGAGATATTCTCTCTTGCATTTCAAAAAATATTTCTTCTCAGAAAGTGACACTTGGAGATGATTATCAATATCCCATCAACAGAGTGGGAGAATCAAACTACAAGCTTAATTCAGGGAATTCAGTGAAGATGAAGGATGTACTCTATGTACCAGGTTTGACAAAGAGCCTACTCTCCATTTCAGCTTTAGAAAATAAAGGCTTCAGAGTTTCCTTTATAGATGGAGAAGGTCTTATGTGGGCTAAAGGAGAAACCATAAATGAAGCAATCATCATTGGAAAAGAAGAAAATGGCTTGTATAATCTAAAGGGTCACTCAAAATCTTCCATAACCCACACCATTGAGAATCCATGTGAACTTTGAAATATAATATTAGCTCACATCAACTACAAGGTGCTACCATACATATGCAAAGTTGTCACAGGTCTACTAGAACTCAAATTTGACCATGAAAGCGTGTGCAATGGATGTGCACAAGGGAAGAACATCAAGAACCCTTTTCCGAAGAGAGACAACAAAGTATAAGGAGTCTTATAACTCATTCATTCAGATGTGTGTGGCCCAATTCCATCATCCTCCATTAGTGGGTATGTATACTATGTATCATTTATTGATGATTATTCTCGTAAGACCTGGGTGTATTTTTTGAAATCTAAAAATGAAGTGTTCAGCAAATTCAATAAATTCAAAGCCTTGATAGAGAATATTTCTGAAATAAAGATCAAGATACTCAGGTCAGATAATGGAGGAGAATACAACTCAAAATAGTTTCTGAACTTCAGAAAATATGTTGGGATCAAGAGGGAACTCACTACTCCCTATAATCCTCAACAAAACAGTGTAGCTGAAAGGAAGAACATAACGATAATGGAAGTCATGAAGACCATGATCCATGATCAAGATCTTCCAATGTGCTTATGGTAAGAAGAATCATTGACAACCGTATATGTGCAAAACTGTTTGTCCCATAGTGCACTTGGGTTCAATACCTCGGAAGAGATGTTCATCGGAAAGAAACCAGAGGTAAGCCATCTCAAAATATTTGGCTGCCCAGTATTTATACATATTCCGAAAGAGAAGAGAAACAAGTTGGAACCCTCAGGAAAGGAGGGAATATTTGTGGGATACTGTGAGGTCTCCAAGGCCTTCAGGATTTATATACCAGATCACCATCGCATTGAGATCAGTAGGGATGTGACATTTGATGAAGATGCAGTGCTCAAGAAATCAAGCAGGTGCCATCTTGAAGAAGTATATGAAGATGAACCTGTAATCCCCAGAGTTGCAGAATTAGTGAGGGAGGTTCCCATAGCTGTAGAACTAGTGAGGGAAGTTGTAACTTCTCCTGACGAGGAAATTCTAGAAGATCATGACATAGTAGAATCTGAAGAACCTCCTCAGATGATGATCTCCCATAAAATAAATCCTTCTTGGGCAAGAGAGATTATTCAATATGGAGAGAAGTATGGTGTTCCCGAAGGAACCACAAGATAGGTAAAGAGACCTAAGACATTCTCCAGTTATATGGCTTTGATGTGTGATCTCCTAGAGAAACATCCTACTTTCTTTGAAGAATCCATTCAAAAGAAGGAATGGGTAGATGCCATGACAGAAGAGTACCAATCCATAATAAATAATGATGTATGCGAAATAGTTCCCAAACCAAAGAGTAAGGATGTGGTATCCTCCAAATGGATCTTCAAAAGAAAACATGTTGCTGATGGAAGTATTGAGAAGTATAAAGCAATATTTGTCGCTCATGGCTTTTCTCAAAAGCAAGGCATTGACCATGAAGAGACATTTGATCTTGTAGCTAGATATACTTTGATCAGAACCATCATAGCCCTTGCAGCTAAGATGAAGTGGAAGTTACACCAGATGGATGTAAAGACAACTTTCCTAAATGGTTTCATCGAAGAAGAAGTGTGTTGTGCCTCTTTCGTCACCTTAGTGAGCAAAAATAGAGGTGCTTGCAAGCTTAGTTCGGTCTGCTGAGAAGGACAACTGCAAGGAAAAGAGTTAGGGAAAGAAAATAAAAGACTACAATTAAGAATTAAACTAAGAAATGCAATAACAACTAAATTCATGAGCATAGGGACATAGAAACAAAAAGAACCATAAGACCCATGTCACCAATGTTAAGGCTGATCTATTAGTGAAACAAAGAACCAAGAATAAAGAGGACTATGAGTCCCTTCTTCCTCCAAGGGAGGGCTCTTGGACCCCCACTAGCTATCTCTTCTTACAACAAAGAAAAATGGAAAATGATGAAAGAACTCTTTACAAATCCACTCAATGGGTGAGATGGATTGTCCAATGCAATGGTGGTAATATGCTCTTGACAAGGATGGAGTCCTCAAGAGAATAGAGGCAGCATAACATTACTTTGAATTCCTTGAAAAATGAGGTGCATCCATGCCCCTTTTATAACATTCCTTTGGGCTATTGTTTAACTGATTTGTAGTGTGAAAAGAGGCCAATTAGGGCATTCCTAGGTCTTTGACCAGCCCACCAGTCGGATCCATTCTAGATTTGAGGGTCAAATTGGCTTGGGAGCTGAACCATAAGTGGGTGGGAGGCCGACCACTCTCATAAATGCACCATTTAGGAGGTGCACGACTTTTTGCGATAATAGTCGCGCATCATGCGCATGCACGCCATTTCTGCGTTTCTATTTCACGCATGTGCGCGCGCGCCTAATGTGTGCATAGCACTCTTCAATTTTTCACTACTTTGTATAGTTTTTGACCTTTTTTGAATGCTTTGGTATTAATTTAGGTCCATGGATGACTTCGTCACTATTTGACGATGATGAGTTCTTGTAACCATGTGCGGACAAAATTTCAGTGATAACGGATGCCCCCTAATGGATGAGGTTAGGAGCATACGTTTAGCCGAAATCCATCAATGTTTCTTCTACTGAGAATGTTTTTGTAAGAGAGAGAAATAGTGGGATCGTGCAGAGCGATCCATTGGAGGGAAAAAGGAACCGGTAGGACCCGAACTTCCATGAGGTGTGTAAAATAGAAAACTGTGTACAAATGAGGTGGGCATGCCCCATGCTCGTGTCATGTAACTCTGAAAAAAGATTACTGAAGTGTTGGTGTAGACAACTGCAACGCCCTTGGGGGTGGTCATGATAAAGGAAGAAGACAATTCTCCAAATGAACATACTCTGAATAGTAGGCAGTGATCACGGTAATAAGTAGCAGCTATTATGTGGGTATTGATAGCCCCGCCAAGTTCATAGGTCTTCGGCAAATGAAAGAACTAACTGCAATAGTCGTAAAGTAAGACCCACCGTAACATGAGAAAGCATTGACGTCGAATGTTATGGGGGTCAACAACATCAGGGAGTAATGGTGTTTCACCCTGTGCCGTCTGAGATCTCTCATTGAGTGGATAATGAGACTCCAGATACTGTCGCCCTTCTAGAAACTATGTTGATGTCAACAAAACGAGGGACACGACTTCCAAAAGAAAATGGCTTCGTGAAATCTACTAGGTGAGGTGAGGAAGTGGAGGAGGTACATGGACGAAGTCAAGATGTGGGAAGACTCAAGACTACCCTTGGTTGGAGTATGTGTGAGATAAAAAGTAGCCGCAACCATTCAACGAGGTTGAGTGTCCGGGGGGTGACAAGACCGAGGATAAGTTGTGCCAGAGGTGGGACAAGGTGAACAAATTCAGAGGGTAGAGGTAAGTGACATGTGGGGTACTATGAAGATATGGATGATGGCGGCAAGGGTAGATGATAAGTAGTGCTCCAACCAAGGGTGACATGGGTTGCGGTTGGCCAAAAAGAGGGAAGCAGGTCACCAAAGGTGATGACAAAAAAAGGTAATGTAACGACTGGAAATAAAGGTGTCTGTACAATAAATAATGAATAATTGGGGAGAAATGTAAAAATACAGAAACCGGTGCCCTAGTGTGATATGGGTGGCCCATGTAGGGCATAATTTGCTCGAAAAACTGATGAAGGGTGGGGGCCCCATTGGTGAGTTTCTGTATGAGGTAGGTGAAATGAAGGGAGATTTGCATATGGGCAAACTGATTGTGGATGAAATGTAGGGTTCATGGTACTATGGAGGTGCAGTCAAAAAATAGAACCGTAAAGAGATAATCTGGGAGTCCGTGTGGGAAAGCTAGAAAAATGAAGAGAAGGAGTATGTGGTTGATTCGCGACATGATGAAAGACTATCGAGACTCCCATCCCTAAAGGGTTTTGAAACAACAAGATGAGTGTCAGAAGTGCCAAAAGGTGCTATGAATGGAACAACTCATGTGGGTAAGAATGCTACCGGGTGACAGTACCGAAGATGCAAATGGAGGTGTGGGTACTGCAGAGTCGTGAATGGGGATCCTAGAGCCAAATGTCAGGGGGTGTGACTGGAAATATAAGTGTGATACAGAGGGAAAGACTACATGGAAGTGCTAAGTATATACCTGAAGGGGTTGTGTTGATGTATGATGATCAAGTACCTGCACACATGAAAACCAAATACCCAACGTGAACAATATCTGAAGAGAATCGAAGATATGAGCATGTATTTGATAAGCGTGAATATGCGCATGCGTACCTGACCAGGGTATGAAAAAAGGTGCCTCGGGGGCTCAGGATGAAAAGAGGCCCAGGGACTGATGTGATGTAGATGACGGGATGTTGATCCCGTGGCTGAAGACAGATCGAGAAATGGACACCGTGGGCTCTAGGAATGGTGAGTGAAAGTTTGGCAAAAAGGCCAATATATAGTTGTAGGGCCCACATTGCCACCTCATTTGTACCTGCTGCGATAGTGACTGGACGAGCAATTTTCAGAGGAGATTTGGAGATTCAGGGAGGAAGAGGCATCCAATTGAAGATTAGTGAGCTTCAGGTTAGTGGTATGATCGTCCTGCATAGAAATAGAATTTCATTTTTTGGGCAGGGGCTGTACGGAGGGCCGTATAGAGGGATTTTGTGGATGTGGGCCCCACGTGCACGAGCAATCCAGAAGAAGGCGCACACACGTGTGCGCCTGCCCACCGGATAGACACACATGGGGGCACTGGTGAGGGAATAAAAGGCGTGCACTATGTGCGTGCCTGTCGGTTGTACAACTGTGCATTTGTGTGCGGCTGCGGTGTTGACAAACGCGCACCAGTGCGCGCCTGTGTAGGTAACATGCGCACCTGAGAGCATGCCTATGCAACTAACAGGTGCGCATATGTGCGTGCCTATGTAGTGAATAGGCACGCATGTGTGCGCGCTTGTGGGTTGAAACAACCACGCCTTAGAGGCAAGGTTGATGGGTGTAAAATTGATCTTTGTGGTCTCGTGGGCTGATATAAGACTCTTTGCTGTGGCTGCAGGTGGACAGTTTGCACGATGCCAGTGGTTTGGCGAGAGAGAGATTGGTCCCAGCTATGAGACGTCATGGCTATTGAGGAGCCAGGTGTACGTGCGACTTTGGAAGCCTGTGGGTTGCTAAAGTTCTTTGAGTGCCCATTGATACAGGCGCAGGAGTATCTCCTATAGTTCCTGATCCATATGTGGAGTCCGGAGCTACATTGCTTCCTTGTGCGAGGAGAGAAGATCCCCTTCACTGCGGTGGAGGACGTGTAATTCTTGACTGGTCTCCCGTTTCAGGGTGTTCCCCTACCAACGGAGCCGGTGATACTGAGGGATCTGGCCCTAGCGACCGTTGGCCAGAGATACTGTTCAGGTCAAAACTTTATGTCCGGGACGGTTGTGAGCATTGGGTCGATAGATGCCCTGGTGCATCACTGTATAGCAGCGATGATTGTGAGAGTATATGGGTCACTGGCGACCCAGCGGATCAGTGGGGTTCAGTTGATGGTGATGGGGAGAGTGTTGGCCGACGAGCAGTTCGCTTGGGGGCTTACACTGCACGCGAAGATGGTGGGGAAGTTGGACCACTGTCGGTCCACGGATACGGGGGAGTTTACCTTCGGGTCCATCCTGGTGGCCTGATTTCTGGAGAGGGTGTCGATGTTGCACCCTAGGATTCTATTGGGTGCGCCTGGGGCGCGAGAGCCATGACTAAGGTGGTGGTCAACCGTGTTGCTTCGCCATGGTGGTGGCTAGGGTGGCCACTTCTTCACTGCAGAGGCGACACAGGTATGGCGGAAGATGTTGCAAGTGATACTACGGTACCCCTATGCCGGGGTTGACTTCCAGGATGATCCGGACATGGTGCTACCTCCAGGGGAGGTTTTTGACCACCAAGGTATGTTGTATTGATGATGTTGATATGTATGTTTTTGTGTTTTTTGAGATAGCATGCCTTATGTATATGATATAGATGTTGATACTATCTGTTGTTTGTTTGCGTGTGTAGATGTGGCACCTCGCGGGTGTGAGGTGCCACATCAGAGAGCGCCAGAGAGACCACTGTGGGGAGAGAGACATCAGCGTGAGGACATCACGGTGCGACCAGCTGATCTAGAGAGGGCAGCGAGGAGGCACCGGTTTGATGACCCTGGTGTTGGGCCATCACACGCTCCTTTGACGACTGTCGGAGCAGATTTTGAGGACATACGTCGTCGTCTGGAGATGGTGTTACAGGATGTGCCTGAGGGCATATGGTCTCACATCTAGGATGAGGCTTTCTTGGAGCAGTATGTGGGGGTGCCACCACCATGGAGGGCCATAGTACGACGGGCAGCAGTGGCTGCTGTGATGACGACCGGATGACTGCTGCCGGGGCAGGAGGGGCTGGTAGGGGGGGGACCACCACCTCCTGGGGCAGGAGGTGGTGGGCCGCCACCTCCTGAGGGAGGAGTAGGAGGTGGTGCTCTAGAGGCACTGTGAGTGGTGCTCTTATGCATTGATGTGTATATATTTTTTGTATATAGGATGGTGAGCCCATTTTGTACCGAGGTACTGCATTGGGCTATGGATACTTGTATTTTTTGTATGTAAACATTCAGATGGCACTGTGGACCTTTATATATACATGAGTATACATGTTTGAGATCTATGTGGTGTTTACATGTTTTTGGTTAATGTTTTGATGATGTCTATTCTATATATATGTTGTGATAGGTTTTTTGAGATGTTTATGTATGTGTAGCTTGATGTGATATATGCCAATCTAACACTATGTTAGCTATGTTATCTCTAATTTGATTCAATTGTCTTGGAATATGTGTAAATGTAAGGGAATCAAAATGTTGAGATAAAAGCCTAACCTATAGGTATTTGCGAAAGAGGCAAGGATCACAGACGCGATACACATTGTTGAGTTGGAGTACGACTAGTTGAGAGTCGAGGAAGATGCTAAGTTGACGAATACGATGATGTTGGGCATTGGCCAGGAGGCCAATGACGACGGTGTATTCGTCTTGGTTGTTGGTTGCTGGACCCAAACATATGCCGCTCGAATGGAGCATTTCATGTGATGGGGTGTAGAGAGCCCAAGCAACCGAAGTGAGATTTTGTGTCCAATGGCTGGCGCCATCAGTGTAACCGATGTGCTAGGCTGGTGGAGGAAGCATCTATCAATAACACAAAGGATAGTTTAGATGTGAGGGAGGGAAAAAAGATTAAAAATGCTATAAAAAGAAAATAACCTAAAGTAGAATGACTATGTTTAAGCGTAAAATTTCTTGAGATACAACCTGTTGACGGGTTCTTTGAGAGAGAGGCCTTCGGGGAAGGCTAGGATGTATGCGCCTTTGGTGAGACAATGTTGGATAATGTATGGGCCATTCCATAGTGACTCGAATTTTCTGTGGCCAAAGGTATCATGAGCGATATCGTAAGCAAGGACGAGGTCTCCTTCAAGAAATGAGCGAAGGTTGACATGGCGATCAAAGGTAGCCTTGCATCATTTTTTAGCTGCCTTGTTGTTTTGTAAGGAAGATCGACGATCTTCATCCAGAGAATCTAAATTCAGCAAGCGCTACTCCATTGGAGCAGTGTCGGGTAATAGCTCAATTGCGATGCGTAAGGTGGGAATTTCTCACTCGATGGGAAGAGTGGCCTCAACCCCATGGACTAAATGAAATGGTGTGAAACCAGTAGTTGTTTTCACAGCCATTCGGTAAGCCCATACTGCATAAAATAACATATGATGCCAATTGGTTTTATGTTTATTAACTGTGCACTGTAACATTGTCTTGAGGACTTTGTTAACTGCTTCAACCTGTCCATTAGACTGAGGGTAATATGGTGAGGCAAACTCGTGAGAGAATCCTAACCGAGAGGAGAGTTCGATGAAGATCTCATTCTCGAAGTGTTTCCCATGATTGGAAATGAGTTGGAGGGGTACTCCTAAGAAGGATATGACGTGGTTAAAGAAAAAATGCGTTGCAGTGTCAGTGGTGTTGTTGAAAGTGGGCATAGATTCTGCCCATTTGGTGAAGTAATCAACGGTGACAATGATGTATTTGTGACCATTGCTAGAGTGAGGATTACAATTCATGAAGTCGATGCCCCATTTACAAAAAGGGACGGCAGTAATGACAGGGTGGAGAAGAGTGGGGGGAGCTTGGGCTTTATTGGCATGGAGCTGACATTGCTCACATCGTTTCACGGCATGAATGCAATCATGAAACAAGGTAGGCCAAAAGTAACCGGCTCAGATAATATTTTGAGTAGTGGATATGCTTGAAAGATGCCCCCCACATGCGCCGCTGTGGAAGTCGTTTAAGACTCTAGCGGCCTCGTCAATAGTTAGGCATCGACGAAGAATGGTGTCGACACCCCGCCGATATAGGATGTCTCCGATGAGGAGGTAGCGGGGAGCCTGATGGTGAATACTATGATGATCATCTCGTGAAAGGTGGTTACCGAACTTTTGAGTGCGGAGATAGACGAGGAGGTCTCCATACCAAGGATCATCCGTAGTGATGTAAAAGAGATGTTCATCGGGAAAGTCAGTGTTGACGGGGGCACTGGTGGTGTCAGAAGGGAGGGTCATGACAAGTTCAGCGAGAACGAGGACCTTCTTACTCTTAGGTGTTGATAAATCGAGGTTGTACTCCTGAAGGATAATGATTCATCGAGCAAATTTTCCATTAACTTGCCGACGTCTGAGCAAGTACTGCATACGGTTTGAATCTGTGATGACCTTTGTTGTGCGAAGCAGAATGTAGTGGCGCAATTTCTGGACTGTGAGGACGCCTGCAAGAGAAAGTTTCTCTTCGTGTTTATACTTCAAGGGTGGCCCTGAAAGGTTTTTACTAACGTAATAAATGACATGCTCATGATTGTCATCACCTAGCCAGAGGAGAATGCCGGCTACTGATACAGCTAATGCTGATACATAGAGGATATAGTCGTGATTGTAGTCAGGTACACTAATTAAAGGTGCATTTGAAAGTGTTGTTTTAAGATCGTCAAATGACTTTTGGGCGTGGTCATCCCAGGGAAATGGGATGTCATGATGTAGTAAGTGAAGGAAACCATGTGCACGTATGGCGTAATCTGGGACAAAGTGTCTAAGAAAGTTAGCTTTTCCCTGTAGGCTCTGAAGTTGTCGTAAATTTCGGGGAGGTGGAATTTTAGTGATAGCTTGGACTTTGAGGGGGTCTACGGTAATACCTCTTTGGGAAACAATAAAACCGAGGAGGCACCCTACGGTGACACAGAACACACACTTGAGAGTATTCAAGCGGATGTTGTACTGATGACACCGTTGAAAGATGATTTGTAAATCATCGAGATGATGGGTGTGTTTCTTGGATCGAGCTATGAGGTCATCCAAGTAGGCAAGGATGATATGTGCCAGATCGTGAAAGATGTATGTCATAGCCCGCTGGAAAGTTGCGTTGGCATTCTTTAAGCCGAAAGGCATGAAACGATATGAAAAAGTACCCCACGGGGTAGTGAATGTAGTTTTATATTGATTGGCTGGGTGGATTTGAATTTGATTATAGCCAGAGAATCTGTCCATAAAGGAGAGAGCCTCGTGGCCAGCGCAATCATTGATAATTTGATCGATGAAAGGCATTGGAAAGTTGTCTTTGGGACATGTGTGATTGAGATCGCGAAAGTCGGTGCAAACGCGGATAGTGCCCTATTTTTTGTTAACGGGTACAGGGTTGGAAACCCATGAGGTATAGGCGATGGGGCAAATGAACCCGATAGCGTGTAATTTGTCAATTTCAGCTTTGATGGCGATGGCTTTGGATGGGTGTAGCGGTCGCTGTTTTTGGCGAACTGGTGTAATGTCGGGCCAGGTGTCGATGCGATGTTCGACAATAGAGGGGTCGAGGCCAGGCATTTCTTTGTATGACCAGGCAAAAATATCCTTGTATTCCTGGAAGAGGGATTTATATGCTGTGATTTCATGAGGATTGCAAGCAGCTCCAATGGTGATTTCTTCGACGATGCCATTTTTAATGGAAATGTCGATTTTAATGGTGGGGGAAATGTTGGCCATGTTGCCTTCTTCAAAAGCATCAGGGGTAGGAATGGGATTTTTGAACCAGTCGATAGACCCCGATGGGATAAAATCCTTGGTTTCAACCGTGTAAATGGGGTTTTGGTTAGGAAGCATGGAGGCTTCCTGTGGAGAGAAGAGTGCACGATGGTGTAGCGCATCCCAGGGAGATTCTGGGTGGTTTAACTCTTCTAGCATTTCTTCATCGCATTGGAAGTGATGGGAATACAAGGGGTTGTGAGGAGTGATCTCGGTGACAATGGTCATGTGATTTCCCCCTAGTGAGGAAGAAGTAGGGGGAACAATGTTAGGAGATGGTGAGGGTTCACTCGACATAAACCATATATTGAAGTACTGAGGGGTACCCGTGGTGGTTGGGTGTAAAATGTCCATAGGGGAATGAGTGGGAGAATTAGAGGGGTTGGGGGGTGAATCCTCAGATACGTCATCTAAGAACCATGGAGGCGTTGGGAGGGCCTCGGGTTCGTGAGAAATGACATGAAAATCTGCTAGTGATGAGGTAATGTCAATTATCGTCTCTACGAGCCGTTGAAGCAGGGTCAATTGGCATTGCCTGTATTCAAGGATAATAGGACACTGATATGTAAAATGAGATAATGAATCGTAGAGAGAGAAAGGGCGTCTCATACGTTCATTGACTGAAGTGGTGACATAACGGATGTCAATGATATTTGTTGAGGAGGACATAGCAGGAATGGGGTTTCTCTGGAAGTTTTGGCGTACTATGGCTAATGTCTGCCAAAAGCGTGGTAGTGTTGGGAAATGGTGGGTATAATGGCCATATTCTGAACATATAGCACAAGCGAATTTGGTCCTCAACCCTTTACTACTGGAAGGGGGGGTGGTAGTGGCAGGGTTGGTTGTAGTGTTGAGTGTTGGGGGAGTGTGATTGAGTGGAATCAAATTCCATAACTCTGGTATATACGGGCAGTTGTTGGTTTGGTGTCCCTCTTTCTCACATAGCGTGCAAGGTGGTGGGATGCATGGAGGAAGTGGAGTTGTGGGCTCCTTCTTCTTTCTCCTGCCCCTAGCTGTAGCAGGGGGGTTAGTGAGTGGGGGTGTGGTGGGGATAAGTATGGGAATCTTCATGGGGATTCCTTCTTTTTGGGGGGGAAGGGATGGTCGAGGGACCATCTCTAGTGGGTGTAAATAACAAACTAGGATTGCTAACACCATATTAGGTAGTGTGAGCGTTGCAGCTACCTGAAAAGCTTCGATACCTGGTGGAGGGTAAAAGAAGGGAATTTGAGTGATGGCTTGGGGAACTGTCTCCCAAACTGGGATATGTCCTAGGGGAGAGGTGGAATCATGGACTGGTGGGGTCAACGAGTGTGAAGGAGGTTCTGGAGGGGGGGCTTCTGCGACGAGTGGGATGCCAGATATGATAGAAGCCTCTGTAGGAGGAAGGGTATCCTCTGTGTGAGTTCCGTTAGATGATATGACGCATACTTGATTGGTAGGATGAAGGAGTGGTGGTGCTCCATGGTACGTTCCTAACAAGGATGGATCTTTAAAAATCCCAGGACCCATCTCGACGAGTGGATATGCGTCGTGGCTTATGTGGATGAGAGGAAGAATGTTATCGATGTTGGTAGATGGGTTAGGATCATAATGTGAGACTTGGTCAATAGTAACGATCTTCCCATTGTGAGGGAACATCATTGTCTGAAAGATGGAAGATGCCACTGCCATCATAGCGTACATGTAGCTACGACCGAACAATATATTATAATCAAGAGGGGCGTCGATAACTTCGATATCGATGAGAATAGTCTTTTCCCCGAGTTCGACAGGGGCATTTTGGAAGAGCCCTTCAGGAGATGATGGTCATCCATCATATGCGCGTAATGTGATGGCAGAGGGTATGAGTTCCAGGGAACCAAGTTTCTGCCATACCATTTTGGACATAATGCATGTAGATGCACCTTCATCGATGATACACCGATGAACTATGATGTTTCGTATTTTTACTGGTATTTTGAAAGCGATCAAGGCGGAAAGACGAGGTTCTCCACTGTCAAGATCAAAGGTGATGAGTCGGGTATCTGCAGGGTCGACTTCCCCCAAGGCGGAAAGTAATGACTTCTGTTGAGTAGGACAAGTCTGGAGGACCTCCAATACTGACATGGCAGCTGGGGATTGCGCTAAGTCATCGACCAAACTATAGTTATGAGCTTCCCTAGCCTGTGGGTTGTGGACATTCCTGCGCAATGGAATGCGAGGGATGTGAGGAAGTGGTTTGGTGGAAGGGCAAGGAATCACCAATGGGGGTCCCGTCGGTGTAGGGTTTGTCTCTAGAGGGATGGGAGGAGACTCAGTGGGTGCATGATACTGACGGTTACGTGTTTACAGAAGGATTTCTTCCTCACTTATGAGGAGAATTGTGCGATTTGCGGGATTGTTGGGGTTGAGGTATTGTCCTGTCAGAGGTGGGGGATGTTGTGTGTCCTGTTGGGTGTTTATCACACCTTGATGTGGAATAGGATTTTGCTGCACGAAGGGAGGGGGTTGTTGCATGTATTGTTGTGGTGCCTGCTGAGGGGCAAGCAGTGTGGGAGAATGGGGAAGACTAACTGAGTCTTTCAACCATTTGAAATCAACGATCTGGGGGCAATGATGAGTGTAATGGCCGAAATCACCACAAAGGGCACAAGGGAATATGGTTTTAACATTATTTTTATTTCTCCCTTGGCGTTTATTATTATTTCCCCCTTGGGGGTTTTGGTTCCCTTGGTTCTGCTTTCCCCCAGTGGATTGGTGTTGTGGGGGTGGATTCCCACCTTGACCTGGGTTGTTTTTATTCCTGTTCCATCCTTTTTTCTTGGCGTTGTTCGATGGATGGGTTGGATTAGCCGTATTCAGCTGTTCAAAATTTTGGTATTGCTGAACGACAGAGGGTTGAACAAAATTCACCCCCGCATGAGGATGTGGGGGAGCTATGGGTTGTGGGGGACCAAGAAATGGGAAGTATGGATTCTGTGGTGGTAACGATCCATACAGTACAGAGGAAGGTGTAGTTCTTTCGCTAGTACTATAAGCTGAGGTAGAGGGAGTACCAGAGTTTGTTTGAATAGGTGGATGTATGGGGGGTGCCGACGGTGGTTCACTGATGGGTGGAGGGATAGCAACAAAGTATGGTTGTTGATAAGGGGGTGGGGGGTAATAAGAAGTGCCCCCATATGTCGGTGGGTATTGAGGTGTTCCATACATTGGTGGTGGTTGGGGTTGTGGGCTGTGGTGAGTGGTGGCACCAGTTAGTCCGTCTACTGAGTGAGACATCCCAGGTTTGTCTTGGCCAAATGGCACAGGTTTTGGAAGATCAAGAAGTACAGTGTATAAGTACCCTGACTATGCATAGATGAGGTCATACCGTTGGGCCTTACTAATGGATTCCTCTTCAGATTGAGGGAAGGTGGAAGTTACATCCTTACCGAGGAGAGAGACAAGTGATCTAAGAAACCAGTCGAGACACTGTTGTTTGGTGGTTTCTGCTTTGCACAAACTACGTCACCTACGCCACTCGTGAATGTGGTCAACGATATGTTTTGCTGAGGTTTGTTTGAAATTAGAAAGTAGTTCTAGAGCATTGTCATGGTGGATGGGTAATTGGAAGAAGGTCAAGAAGGCTTTGGCCAATGACTCAAAAGTTGGGTGGGACCCTGATTTTTCTTCGACATACCATTTGGCCGATGGGCCAGTGAGTATGCGTTGAAATAATCATAGTCTGATTGAATCATCCATGATTCTATTGGAGGAGCACCATAGGTGAAAGGTCATGACATGGTTGGCAGGGTCATCGCCTGGCTTTCCTTAAAACTTTGGTATGTCTGAAGGCAGTTTGGTGGGCATTGCAGGTCATGTGGGATCATGCAATATAGGATCATTGGTGAGTTTGCTGATATCTGGGATGTTGAGAGAGGCCAAGTATGGCATCTGCAGTGGGGGGAGAGGATTATCTCCGACCATGGTGTTATGTGAACCTGAACCTTGAGGGGGGCTAGGTGGGTTGGTGCTTCCTCCTTGAGAGGAAGTGGGTCCCCCGCTTCCGTGTAAAGAAGAGCGAGTGAATGGATGACCTTGGGAAGAGGACCCAAGTAATGTAGAACCAAGCAAAGATGATCCTAAAACAGTAGCACTCACAGGAGTGTGTGAAGGAGGTGTCGATGAGTGGCCAAGACCAGACACTCCCCCTAAGATAGGAGGGAGGTTTAGCAAGCATCGTGAATGACAGGGGTTCTGTGGTTCCCCTATGATGTCCGACTAGCTGCATGAATGTGTGCAAAGAGTGGTGAGAGTAATATAGAAACAAGAGCCTTTACGTTGAATGTTTACACAATATATATATCCAAATCAAACTGTAATCAGATGTGCATCATACATAAAATGTTTTGAAAAAGAAGCATATATATGAGTAATTGGATTTTGTACGTGTGGGGAATCAAAAGAAAACAAATGCTCGTGTCCTAGAAGACGTAACATCCTTCCTCTCAAATAGCACTGGACCTTCCAATAGTACTCAACAGTGGGGTCTGAAGTCACTGGAAGAGAAACTAGTGAAGGATGAAATAATCTGTTATAATGAGGGGTAAAGGGGGCATATCCTGAAAGAGCTAGCGATATTTCCCAATAGCCACACAAAATCCAATCAAGGTGAAATTGCAGCCCACAATTCCCACCTGGGTAGATGTCCTAAAGTTTGTCACTAGGTACCTCGATCAAAGTGCGACATTTAGATTTTCGGCCTAAGAAATGGGTCTTGGGCTGGATCCCGTCCAAGAAGTGGGTGCCTCAAGGCGGGATGCACAGAACAACCGAACCTCGACCTTCAACCCTTCATGTGTATCTCCCTACCTTATGGTATTAGGAACACTTGACTTGGAGGATTTCCAGTTCCCTATTTGACAACTTCTATGGTTTTGACAATGTGAGAAGCAGATAACGGGGAGTTATTTGGATGCCTATCCCCGAAATCCTACCTAGACTAAAAAATTTCTTTTGGCACCTCCTGTGGAGGAAAACTTAGTGAGTTTTTAGAAATATTTTAGATGTAGTTGTTTTGGGAGGTTGGGGGTACAAAACCAACCTCGTTGATTTAAAATGGGAGTGGATAGTCTCATCAAGAAAAGGGTGGGGTATTTTCAGAATCCCTTTGGAGGAAACTTACTTTGACCTCCAAGTTTCAAGAAGAAGCTATGTGAGTGATAAGTGACTTTTGTGTGTGAGTGAAAGTGTGCCAACTTTTAGTGAATTAGATGTCACCTTGCTGCATGTGGACTTCGCTTGGTCCTTACAAGTGTTCGATTACCTAATTAACTAAGTGCCTTTGGTACAACCTTGCGTAATTCAAAAGTCCCTAGGAAGATAGCATGTGGACATGTGGGTCCATTACTATCCCTTTAACTCCCTATTGTAATGTAATCTAAGAAAATCTTTGAAACTATCCTAGATTGATCATGTGGGCATGTATGGGCTCGTTACAAAACCTTTAAACTTCCCTAGTGTTTTGATCTAAGAAAACAAAAATTCAAGCACTATC
>ML812428.1:261016-278725 GCA_009831015.1 Picea engelmannii
GCCTAATCAACACATAATCCTACCAGCTTATAATTACTTGGCTCACCAACCTACAAAACATGTTACATTCATACTTACAACCGGGGTTCGTCATTGGGATATTACAAAAGGAGAATCATAAAATATTATTAGTATTTCTATTCTAACATCCAAATCCATATATGAGAATATGCAAATCCCTTTTAAGACCAAAAATTCCAAGACACATGAAAATGCTATAGAATAAAATTCCTTCACCCCTAGATAATGATGATTCATAATATGTTAAGAAATGACATAACCAATTTGGGCATGCAATTGCTACTTAACTTCCAATGTGTAACTAGTAATAAACTCTAGTAGGTAATGGTTTGTAACTAATAATAAACTCTAGTAGGTAATGGTGAATATTCAATACCATTCAACCCATCATAATTTAAAGTTTGCAATTCTAAATATGAGATAACTTTTTCATGGGCACTAAAGTTAATTGAATTTTAAGTTATTTGACAACAACATGTTAGACAATGTTGTCACCTAGATCATAAAATCCTTGGTGAAATGCTAGGTTATCTAGATAATTGTAATTAACTTGGAGCAACATGAGAAGAATATAGTTGTATAGATGCATTGGTTTGGGTAGTTTTTTTATACTCTATATTTGTATCATACATTTGGAGAAAATAAGATGGAAGTGGTTTCTTTCCTAGAACACNAACACAACATATATTCTTTGTGCATTATATCTACTTTCATATCCCTACATGGGAAAAAAGAACTAATGGAGTGAACGATTATTGAGATTGCATTTCCATGGTTCCAAAAAAGGATTTGGTAGAGATAATAGCTAAAAACCTTGCATTTATGTGGGTCCACATAGATATTAAATAGATGGACCTCACGAGGCTTCCCCCTTCTTCCCTAGAATATTCAAATGGAGGAAAAATCAACCTCCAACCACATTATCAGCTAGTAACCTAGAGGGACTCGACCAAATTTTAACATGTTACCTATAGCCTCCATCTTGACAACATACATTTGGTGGATGGTTCAATTATTGCGCTAATCCTTGGGACTAGTGACAATATATATCAAAGTTAATCTAAATAACCAGAACCTATTATAGAAAAAAAAATCAATGTAGTGTATGAGATTGCATATTAAGATCTGATAGCATAAGTAGATCATCTATTTCTATATGATTATGAACAAGCAATAGTAAAAAATTCATGATCGAATAACCATTCATTATGTAGAAGGTCTATTAGGGATAACAATGGAGATATCACATAGGGAGATTGGAAATAATACACTACCATCACTAATGGACCTTGGGGGATACAATTTCACCTAAAATGGGTAATAGTCCACATTATCACTGAACAATGTCTTTTATTTTAGTTTCAAACCAAATAAATTAGAGGTAAAAATGTCAAATTTTGAAAAAAACAACTACATTTTAATAGGGTTGAGGATCATTGGTAAAAGTATTGGATTCTCATCTATTAGACCCATCTTAAAAATACAAGAGAATATGTTTAGGTGATTGAGTTGATAAAATGTTTACTAATTCCATACTAAAAATCCTAGATTGAATTACTTTAGATAGATGATGTTGAAGTTGTGCTATAACTAAATTAAACTTTGGACCTTAATCTCATCATAGAGTACATCTGCTTGAAACTTCTAAAGTATTGATTAAAACCAAGAATGATTGACATTTCAAATTGTTTATGAGAAATATATCATTTTGGTTGCCAACTGAGAGGAACTATTTTTTTTTATTGTTTATGATTAGTTTATGTATTAGGGCATGTATTAGTGAAAACATGTTTTTTTTATCCAAGAAATATTTATCTAGACATACTCTACAACCATCCTTTTCATATCCATATACTTTAATTATTTGCAATACTCGATTGAGGATGAATGCAAGCAATGTTTTATCCTTGAATATCTTGTCTCTAGTTAGAGGGATTGTTGGTATATAGAAGGTTTCCATGGATTGGTGTGGAATTGTCAAACATAGATACCACTTTTCAAGATGTAGTAGTTTTTTTCATTTAACTATTGTTAGCAGCAATATCTCTACAAGTGTAACATATTTTAAGGGTCCTTTCAGTAAAAGAATTATAATAAATTATCCCATCTCACCATTAGTGAGTTCAAGGTTATTATAGTGGCTACAAGCCTTTGTCCAAGATTGAGTGAGAATAACTTCCATAGTGTAGTGGGATTCAAGAGAGAAATATCACTGGGAGGATTTTTTGGTTTGTAGTCACAAAAAGGTGGCTAAACCTTATGGTGCAAACCCCCTTCCCATTATCCTTCTCCTTTGGGGTTACTCAAACTCCCAGTATAGGATCGTTCAAGTCACGTCAGGCTCCTGATGGAACCAAATTTAACTTGACACATGCCCTTTACTTCCTCAACGCAGGTTATGTGGCACCCACAGACCCTCTCCTTCACATTTTCCATGTCTTAACACTAGTGGCGCTAGCTCTCTATTCTCGGCTCCCCCTTGATGTTACCATGGATGACGAACCTTGGGCCAACTCCCTTTGTGACTCCGCACTTCGGAACCTTCGCGAATCGCTTACTCTCCCTTTCCTGATTCCCGAATAGGCGAATTATCCGTGACCAAATTTATGGTCCAAGTTCTCCTAGTGATATATGGTTGAGATCAAAACACGATTTTAGACTTCGCGAGTCCTCTCTTCTCTCAATTTTTCTTCACCCTGATTTTCAAATCAACAAAGTGTTGATTTCTCACCACATGTCCTATCTCACAAAGGACCAAGATTTCTTCTTCTCTCATCTCTTCGGGTATTCTCTCCTCGACTTTCCTCTGAAGGTTTCTTCCTCCGAAATACATGGATCTCTACCACGCATCCCTTCAGATCCAAAAGTCCAAAATCACTTCATGCTTTGCGATCTTCACGAAGTTTGAATTTCTCTCCTTGCAATTATTCGGAAGTTTGAATCCTCGAACTCTAAGATCTTATGTCGCCTGTCTACCTAATGATGGATGGTTTTACAATATTCGGGACTCCAGCAAGTCCTCGGCCCTTTTGCACACAAATTTCCCCTTTGATACTTAGTTTTTTCTCAAACTTCTTCTGCACTCCTTGTAGAGTTCTTCACAAGAACTTCTGCGACTTTGCTCAGCTTGAAAAACTTCAAATTTCATCGTTCCTCTATGAACTTCCTTGTGCCCTCCTGCCACTTTCTCTCTTTTCCTCCTGAGCTTGTAATATGGACTTACAATATCCTTGGCGCACTCCTTGCGCTCGACTCCGTTCTTCGACAAATTCTCCCTTAGCCTTATGGAAGGGTTTAAGGCATCTCCTTTCATTTGTCGATCCACTCTTGCAAAGCCTTCCTTACTCAGAATGTTCAGTAATTCTAGGATTCTTCTAAGGGTTCCAACACTTTAGAATGTGTTTCTCTAGAATGCTCTCGCACTGTCTCGATGCCCTCCCGACAAAGTCTTACAGAGTGTTCAGTAATTCTGCATTGTGCTTCCTCCTACACAGTCTTTCCTTCCAAGGTACTTAACCACCTTGAAATTTCTTCCCAAGTTTGTGGATTAACCTAGTATGCCCTCCTGGCAGTCTCTCTTCTGACTTCGCTAAGTGCATACACTCACTCCTTGCGTCAGCTTGCAGAGTTTCCACTCTCTTTCGCACACTCCTTGCACTTAGCCTAGAGAACCAATCTTAACTTAACACACTCACAGATAGAAGATTATGATTCTATCCCTGCAAACGATTTCTAATATACATATACAGGTCAAATGCATACAAATGACATTCATAACATAACATCCATTGCACATAAATTGATAACAGGAAAAACTGTCTTTTTTCTATTAATGGTAGAATATAAAATTACAAATGTTTGAGTCCACACTGCAACTAAGTCTCATCTTTCTGTGTTTCTCTCTGTATATCCTATGCATATGCATACAACAACCTCTACTTGGAAACAATACAAATATTTATACAAGAGGGGCTCGACGAGCTTCCCTCCAAGCTAAACTAGTGGTGTCAAAGCACCATTCAAAACGCTTGTCTAATGGGAAAATTATAATGATGGAAATCTGCTCCAAATCAGATGCAGATCCCTCCTACCGTCAACCACTTAATAAAGACCTTATCTCTAGCTTGTGCGAAGGAAAAACTTGTCTCTTCCATATTTTTCTCATTAAATGTCTACATCATGCTTTCGATTCTCGAGGAAAAATGAGAGGGTGGTGACTCTTACTTCCTTGAATGTGCATCATACATGTGAATCGACTGGCGTGTGCTAAGGTGGAGTGATTCTTCTGCATAATACTCCATGGATACGAAATTCATGAGCTCCTGCTCATGAGCTTTCTAGTGTGGTTGAAATCCTCTTGGATCCCAAACTTTCTCTTGGAGTTGTCGTTCGTCTCCTCTTCTCCGTTGTTGCCATTGCATCTCCCCTTCTCATGCAGGCTTCCTTTTGTCTAGCTTCTCCTCTACCGACCCAAACATCAACTTCCTTGTCTCCTCGATTACCTCGTCTAGTTGCTCCATTGGCTAGATTTCCCGTTGCAGACTAGCTTGTTGCACTCCTTCCTTGGCCCTGGGAAAATCACATTGATCTCCCATGTTATATTCTCCATCTCCTGTGGCTTTAACTTGCCACTCTATTCCAGCCTCCATTTTTGCAGTCTTCTCATCACTGGGCTTTTTCTCAGCTATTACTTCTGACAGAATGACCCCTGTCAGTTCTTCAGCTAGTTCCTTCCCAGCTTCCTCCATCTTCCACTTGTGCTGGTGTGTGTCCTCTAGAATGGCTATCTTCTGGCATCCACCTTCTAGTTCTGGATTGTCCAACCAATCCTCCAGTGCCTTCAACTCCAATTCCCACTGAGCGAGTAACTCAAATGGGCACTCTTCTATTGGGATAGATTTCAGTATCTACTCCTCCTTCTTCATGACAGTCTTGGCCTGCTCTCCTTCTATTACATATGCAACATCTGTGCTAGCCTCTCCCTGACCTCTTGGCAGGAATATCTCGACTCCTCCAATGATCAGAATGGTCCTCTGACCCTTATCCTCGAAGATGAAAGTTTTTAACTTCTCATCATATTCATTCACACAACCCACAATTCCGTGTGAATCTTCCTCTGAGAGAGATCTTCTCTCTGACTCCTCTTCATCTGATAACACCCCCTGATGCGAACTCTTAGATGAGCTCATCTTTTCTCTCTAGACCACCTGGAAATCTGGGATGTCTCCTCTACCCTCTTGATAGTTTACTGATCCCTTCTCATTTCCCACCTGACAACCTACGATACCTTTTCCAGATCTCTTTCCCTCATCACTGATGTTTTCAACATACCTCAACCACCTTTTTAACATCTGTTTCTTCCCTCTGGCCAACAACTTTTGAATAGGCCATTTAGCTGTCCTCTTCAAAGGCCATTCATACCTCCAACATACCTTTTCCTCCTGCTTCATATTGAATGCTAGCTTCTCCATCTGGTCTCAGATTTCACTGAGCTCCTTGTTCATCTCAGATTTTATCTTATGCAGGAAGACTTCTCATTGATAGCTTCCAAAGGCTATCTTACTTCACCTGCAATCGACTTGGTTGTTTACCATCTGCTGCACACCTGACTCTGTCTCCCTTACCTACAAAAATCAATTTTTTATTAGCTCTGATACCACTCCTGGCGCAGACCCCCTTAACATTCTCCTTCTCCTTTGGGGCTAATCAACCTCCTAATATAGGATCGTTCAAGTCACCGAACCAAATGGTTCATCAAGCTCTTGATGGAACCAATTTAACTTGACACAGGCCCTTTACTTCCTTGGCGCAGGTTATGTGGCACCTGCATACCCTCTCCTTCACTTTTTCCAAGTCTTAATGCCAGTGTAGCTATCTCTCTATGATAGGATCCCCCTAGATGTGACCACATATGATGAACCATGGGCCAACTCCCTTCGTGAATCTGCACTTCAGAAATTTCATGAATTTCTTACTCTCCCTTTCCTAATTCCCGAATTGGCGAATTCTCCGGGACCAAATCTACGGTCCACGTTCTCCTAGCAATCGAAGGTTGATATCAAATCATGAGTTTGGAATTCATGAGTCCTATCTTCTCTCAATTATGCTTCCCCCTGATTTGCAGATCAATGAAGTGTTGATTTCTCGCCATGTGTCCTATCTCATGGACGACCAAGATTGCTACGACTCTCATATCTTCGGGTATTATCTCCTTGAATTTCCTCTGAAGGTTTCTTCCTCCAAAATACGTGGATCTCTGCCATGCATCCCTCCATATCCAACGGTCCAGAATCACTTCGTGCTTCACGATCTTCGCGAAGTTTGAATTTCTCTCCTTGCAATTATTCCGAAGTCCAAATCCTCGAACTCTCAGATCTTCTGCAACCTGTCTACCTGACAATGAATAATTTTACAATCTTCGGGATTCCAGTGAGTCCTCAACCCCTTTGCACGTCAATTTCCCCTTTGAGACTTAGGTTGTTCTCAAACTTCTTCTACACTTCTTGCAGAGTTCTGCGCAGGCACTTATGCGACTTTGCTCAGCTTGAAAACCTTCAAAGTTCACCGTTCCTCTGTGAACTTCCTCGTGCCCTCCGGGAAAATTCTCTCCTTTCCTCCTGAGATTGTAATATGGATTTACAATCTCCTTGGTGCACTCCTTTCACTCAACTCCATTCTTCAATGAATTCCCCCTTAGCCTTATGGAAGGCTTTAAGGCATCTCCTTTCCTTTGTCGATGCACTCTTGTAAATCCTTCCTTCTTCAGAATGTTCAGTAATTCTTGGATTATTCTAAGGGTTCCAACACTTCAGAATGTCCTTCTCTGGCATTCTCTCATAGCGTCTCGGTGCCCTCCCGACAGAGTCTTACAGAGTGTTCAGTAACTTTGCGATGTGCTTCCTCCTACACAGTATTTCCTTCCAAGGTACTTAACCACCATGAAATTTCTCCCCGAGTCTATGAATTAACCTGGTATGCCCTCCCAACAGTCTCTCTTCTGACTCCTTTGAGTTCAGACACGCATTCCTTGTGTCGGCTTACAGTGTTTCCATCCTCTTTCGTGCACTTCTTGCACTTAGCCTAGAGAACCAAACTTAACTCAAAACACTCACAGATAGAAGATTATGATTCTATCCCTACAGACGATTTCTAACATACATCTACACCTCAAATGCATACAAATTACATTCATAACACAACATACATTACAAAGAAATGGATAACAGGAAAAATTTCCATTTTTCTATTAATGGTAGAATATCAAATTACAAAAGTTTGAGTTCGGACTGCAACTGAGTCTCGACTCTCTGTGTTTCTCTCCCTATATCCTATGCATATTCCTACAAAAACATCTACTTGAAAACAAGACAAATATTTATACAAGTGGGGCTCGACGAGCTTCCCTCCAAGCTAAACTAGTGGTGTCAAATCACCATTCAAAACGCCTGTCTAATGGGAAAATTACAATGATGGAAATCTGCTCCAAATCGGATGTAGATCCCTCCTACCATCAACCACTTAATGGTGACCTTATATCCATCTTGTGTGGAGGCACAACTTGGATCTTCCATATTTTCCTCATTAAATACTTGGATCATGCTTTCAATTCTCGAGGCAAAATGAGAGGGTGATGCCTCTCCCTTCCTTGAATGTGCACCATACGTGTAAATCGACTAGCACATGTTGAGGTGGAGTGATGCTCCCACATCACCTTATATTATATAATTATTTATTGATTGGTAGATGAACTAAAATACAACAAGATACACATTTTTTAATTCTTTAAAAGAATTAGAAACTATTAGTTCTAAAGAGAAAGCAAGGGTTTTCCATGAATTGTTGCCTAAATATTCGACATTTATGACCAATGTATTCAGAAGTTATGTAACAATGAAATATTATGGGTATGTAAGAAATCAACAAAGTGAGGTGCTTTCCAGTCATTTAATTAGTTATGGTCGACCAATTATCCCTTTTGTATAACTCTCTACCAAGGAAACACCAATTTAAGGCCACTCCAAACTTGAAAACCTATGATGGAGAAAGTCTTAACCTTGGAAATTTTACAATGAATTTGGAGACAAAAGTTCCTACAAAAGCTTAGATATCTTAGAACTACATGATGATATTTTTTGGTTCAGAGCGTTAAAAATCATTTATGTATATGATACTTGTTATGGAATAATCTTTGGGATTACTTGTATCCAACTTTCTAGAATTAGAATTTTGAATGGTTGTTGATTCATTGATTGATAATTTAACATAATTATTTATTATTTAGGAACAAGTTGTATTTATTGATCTTATTTCATGGTTTATTGAACGCCTATAGAAATATTGAGAAGAAAAATAATGGTTTATGTGGCTAATTCTATCAACATGTTTAAAATGGGGAACATAAGGTTATACTCGCTCACTATACAATTCTTGTTAAAGCAAGGCAAAACCTTTCAAGAAAGGAAATATTTTAATAAACCTATTTTATTCATGGTGTAATGATTTGTGAATAACCAACCACAAATTTAATTAGTTGAATAGTAGAGAATTTACTACTCCATGATTCAATGTTAGGTATTTTACACCCTTTTATAAGTTTCCCATCCTAATTTAGGATCATATACAATTGATAATATCATACCATGGTGGTAAATTTGAGATTTCTACTTCAACAGTGCCAATAAGTGGTTGGACACAATATACTTAGTGTTTTTAACGATGTGAATAGTTTCTTGGGACACAATATCACTATATCAACTACAAATCAAATAGGTTTTAATATCACCATACAAGCAACATACTTTTTCAAATTATCAACCTACATAAAAAAAATAAAGTTTTATTGGACAAAGTTAATGTACTTGTTAGACATGAACAAATGCATACATGTACATATATGAACATACTTTTTCAAATTATCAACCTACTTTTTCAAATTATCAAATTGCATAAAAAATGAAGTTTTATTGGACAAAGTTAATGTACTTGTTAGACATCAACAAATGCATACATGTACATATATGATTGATTACATTGGCGCGGTGTGGAATTTGAGATCAAGACTTGAACAAAACTATTCAAAGTGTACACACTTACCAAATGAAACGTTGGTTTAAGTAAGAGGTATTCAAAGACATCGAGAAAAAACAATGTTAGTTAAGGAAACTGAACAAAAGCAATTTGTTTTCTTTGTTGTGGGTTGCTTTACAAGAGAGGTTGCCAAAGATAATATGTCTCATCTTATCAGAGTTGGGTTTGGAAAAATAGGGGCGTGCCTACCCTATCTTATAGACGTTGAAGTGGAAAAGAAAACTGAGATAAAAAGTGGAAGTGGGAAAAAAAAAACTGATAAAAAGCAACATCATTGGTTAAAAAAACTGAGGAAAAGAAATTTGTATTTCTTTGCTATGGATAGAGAGTGATCGGATTTGGGTTGGAATGGGAGGGGTGCACATACCATATCTTATAGCTATTGAAGGAAGTGGAAATGGGAAAAGTGACAGGTCTCTTATGTAGTTTAAATCTTCCATAGTTTCATGCCATTTTTCTTCTCCTCCACCTCTATCAGTCATTTATGGTGTTGGAAGCGCTTTCCCTCTATGTGTCCATTTTCTTAGGTGTATGCTTCCCGTGTGTGTGTTTTCTTGGGCGTATGAATACTTTGTGTTTTTTCCTGGGTGTCTGTGTCTAGAGTCTTGTGTTTTTGTGTCTTTGTATGTGATGGAGGATGAGGATGGATCAAGATCATCACCTCCTGCAAACAACTTGTGTGTATGATTCCCGTGTGTACGTTTTCTTGGACGTCTGAGTCCTTTATGTGTTTTCTTGGGTGTCTGAGTCTAGAGTCTTCTGTTTGTGTTTGTTTTTATGTGATGGAGGAGGAAGATGGATCAATATCATCACCTTCTGTAAACAACAAAGATAGGGTGGAAGAAAGAGGTTGAGTTGTTCCAGGTTTTTTTCATTCATGAAGATCAATGCTCTCTGTCCCATGGTATGTATTGTGGGGTTTATTTATATATATTTCTCTGGGTATTTTTATATATTTTTTTTGTTCTTTCATGCCATGGGATAGTTGTTTATTTGTCTTTATGTAAGTTCATTTCATGAAATCTCAAAATAAGTTTAAATCTCATTCATGAGATTCTTTTTGTTCATTATTCAACATTGCCTTTGCCTTGAGGGTTAGGATTTGACGTAATGAATGATTTATATGGGGTGTTGGGATGAAAAGTGAATAATCATTAGGTGATTCTCAAACCCTCATCTGTCCTTGAGTAGATCTTCCTTCCCAGGTGTGTATCTAAATCTCAAATCTCTCCCCCGTCTCTGCATTATTTGATAAACCTCGTCTGTCTGTTATTTTTCTTACTATGTCTGTCTGTTTGTGCTGGTTTCTTCCTATTTTAATTGGTACTCAAATGGAATCTAGGTGTTACTCAAATATGGAGTTACAGTTGTTTATTGAATGTCTTATTAAATCTAATAGAAAGAGTCCACCTACACTTGTTATGTGTGTTGTTATAATAATAAAACCTTAGTATCGTGTAATTCTTCTCATGTATTTCAATGATTGTAATTGAATTTTGAAAAAAGAAAGGCTAGGGAGACCGCATCCATGCTTTCTTTCACTGAAAAACGTAGTTGTTATAATATTAAAACCTTAGTATTGTGACATTCTACTCATGAATTTCAATTATTATACTTGAGTTTTTAAAAACACAAATCTAGGGAGACCGCATCCATGTTGATAGTCAAATTACAGAGGCACAATAGGTTTTAAGATGGCATTGAATTATAACGTTAATAAATGATGGTGGCCTTAAAGTTAGCATGTCACTTTGGTTGTGAGGACAGACTCTAAATTTAAGGGAAATCTACCAAACAACCTCACCACATATTTCGACTTTTTGTTTTGTCACCCATTTATTTTTAATGAGTGGTTTATTATTAATGATATGGACAGTGAGTCGTGAGCACAGAGTCTATGAAATCAACTAAACAATGTCACTTGTTGATTAATAATAGAAGATGCCATGAGAGGAAGTTTTTTAATATAATAGCATAGATCCATTTTAACCATTATCTAACATCAAGAGGAATCAAAATTATATATATATATATATATATTAAAAAAAATTAATATAGTTTTTAATATATTAAAATATTTCAAATTATATATATAATTAATTAATTTTTTATTTATTATTATTATTTTAATGATTTATGGTAGATTTTACCAAAATATTAACTAAATCCCTAAAATGCAACTTTCCAATTTCTTCCATATGAGTGGGTGATAATAATAATAATAATCTATTTTTAAGGTCGCGGCCAAGCCATACCTAGCGATTTTGACTGGTAAAGTCTACGAAGGTATACATACCCTACCCCCCTCTGGATTTGAACTTGTGACCTCTTATGAGGAAACACATGTTCTTAACCATTAGGCCCACTTAGGCTATTTTCCCTAAAATGCAACCCTCCAATTTCCTACATAGAAGTGGAGATATTGTGATACTAAATTTAAAACCAATTTTATTTCCCAACACAGAGCTAAACATGTTAGATACTTGTAACACCTATTGTATTGGTTTTTCAGAAAACGAAAAATAAATTTGAGTTAGGTCACAATATTTAGAAAATTGAAATGAAATCATATCACATTCTTTCATTAGTACATATTGGAAAAATTGCAACGTTATGGACAAAACTGGCCATACTGTTGAAAAATAGAGGAAATTTTAATTTTTTTTTCTCCATATTTCCCGATAACATTGTTATTATTGAAATATTGTAACTGCAAAGAGTATTCTATTTTATTAATTATGTATTATTCATTAGATCAATCCCCTTTTGTGTATTGATCATGGCACGTATTGTAAATGAAAATATCCCTTTTTTGTGGATTGGTCAAACCCTAATTGTAATAGGCTAAATGAGAAGTCGACCATGCCAGTGAAAAGACACCTCAGTTCACACCTTCCAGATTGTATAAATAAGAGAGGCCAACTCCTCATTTGTTCACTCACTCACTTGTTCATCAGAGTGCAAGTTTGGAGCTACAGTTGGAGAAGAAGGAAGAGAGAGAGAGGCACATTCTTGGGACATGAATTTTTGTATTGTTTGAGTTGTCTCTTGGAATTTTATTGGCTATCTATATTAAGGAAGTTTTTGCTGGGTTTTCTCCCCCATGAGGGTTTTCCAAGATAAATGATGTGTCTCTTGTGATTGTGTATTTATCAATGATCCTATCTATTCTATGGTTATCTAGTGAATTGAAAAGAAACCTAATAATGGCTTAAACCTTAACATGGTATCAGAGCTAAGCTGAAGAGAGCATCTTTCAAAAGAAGAAGAAAAACGTCACTATTGGCGTACATGAAAAATCGGGTTTTTTATTGAATAATATTTTCATCCTCAAAACCATCTATAAAAGTGTGCCCTAACCCAAGGAATTATTTGGCACCTTCAGTGCACCTTTTCAGTGGGTAGATCTCTAGGAAAGTGAAACCCTAGTTTTCACAAAGTATCAGAAGTACCAGAAAACTAGAAGTACCAGAAGTACCAGAAGTACCAGAAAACCAGAAGCACCAGTCCAGAAATCTATTGGTCAAGTTCGAGGGGGTAAAATTTGGATTTTTAGAAATTTGACTACACCAGCTTACTCGTCTCAGCTCAGTGCATCTATTCCCTGGATCAGAATTTCAAAATTTGAAGTTTGAAAAATTAGCGTTTCCATGTAAAACCCTAAGTTGCAGTAGCATTTGAAGTCTTAGAACTAGTTGTAGTATCAATTGCAATTGCAGTACTAGTTGAAGTATCAACCGTAGCACTAGTTGCAGTCACCCTTGAATTTTTTAAGAGTTGGTGATCATTGTCACTACTACCAGATGGTGCCACTACCTGCAAATGCTATCAGAGGTATGTACTCACATATGTTTAAATTATTAATATTTAAAGGGTATTTTCAGGAGAAGGGATCTCTTGCCATAGATCCAAAAGGATCTCAAGATCCAACACATTCAGAGGAATTATGTAACCCAGGTGTGATTATTCGGATATGCATCTATTTGTTATGACATTATTTTGATCTAGATTGCATGTTAAAGCTATGCCCATCATACTAATCTCTGGCCAAAATTAAATTCAAGGTATTAGATGGATTAAAGTTGAGATCATAGATTTTATCTTGTAACCCAAACTTTTATCAAGATAACATATTGTCTTAGTACAAGAAGATAGGTTGAAGAAAGCACTCGTCATCTTGAGTGAAGGAGTCTTGAAAGAAAAGAAGCACCCTCATTCTTGAGGAAAAGGCTTGAGGTTCTAGGTTTGATTAATTAAGTTGACAAGATTCAAATTTTCACTTGACAAGTTGATGACTACCCTTTATAAGAAAACACTATAGTTGATATAGCAGTACTTGAAAGGTATTATACTTGGTATCATGTGAGCATATTGAGATAAATCCTTAATGTAATTATTTGCTTGATACAACTAACATATCCTCTAGGAGAAACCTCTTGTGTTAGTTCGAGGTTGCCATGGAGGAATATGTGATCACAACACTAGAAGAATGTTGATCTCATTTCGTATTGTATTTCTTACTTTTGATCTTTCCTTCACATAGGTCACAAGTGATATCTCTAAATGAGCCTATTGTGATGATTATTCGTGCTATTGTTTTATCTACTATTATCAAAAGAGTATCATTCTTGCATGTTGTTTTGTTGACCTTGTTTTAGGTCACAAGTGATAACCTTGAGAAAGATATAGTGAAGGTTGTTGAAGCAAACATATTATACGATACATGAAGAAGACTATGTACATGAGCATATGCACTGATGTACCAAATAAGATGAAGAATATGTTATCTCTTGAGATTTAGAGTATCTCATATGAAGATTGATTGAACGAAGTAAAAGGCTCCAAAGATGATCAAACATTAGAACGAGAAGCAGATCTCATTTGAAGCCTGACTCTGTCTTCCATATTTAGACTTGGTATTCAACACCAAGTATACCCTGTAAGAGATGATGAAGTCCTTGTAGACTCAGAAGAAATCAAGAGTAAGCCTGATCTCATAAAGGATCAGATGAAGAGACATATCACAGGACTGGGAGACAAATGATGTGAGAAGACTAGATCGTAGCTTCAAAAACTTCTAGGAGATATGAAATCTCCTAGGAAGATTCCCTTGTTTCAGTAACAGAGAATAAAGCCAGTCAAAAAGACTAGGATATGGATTCTTCCGTGAGACTAAGAAGAGAAGTCAATATTGACATCCAATATTGATATATATAGATCAAGCATTTTGCAGATGTACAAACCCTGATGTGTGTCCAAAGGATTTTCCTAGAAAGAGGGAGAATACTATGACGAGACACTTACTCCAGTTATTGAAGAAATAGTTCCAGTATTTATGAAGACAACCAAAACAACCATGATTCATATATAGTATGAGATGCAGGGGGAGCAATCCCCATATTTAAAATCGAGTGGTAGTTGTTGCATTACATTAGTTGGGTCATGGAGACATGACTACAATGAAATATAAAGTTACCTCCATGAAAGAAGAAGAGATAGCTTCAGTATCAGTTATTGAGCCACTCTTAGTTTCAGATGAAACTGTTGCCATGATAGAATAAGAGGAGTTACTCTTAGATTTTAGCATCCATAGTGAGGATGAAGAAATCATTCTCAGCCTCAAAGCAGTTGTAGGTACATAGTTCCAGATTCTAGAAGGAACAGTTGCAGAGAGAGTAGATGACATACTCTCAAGCAGTAAGACAGATAGTGCTTTGCAGAGAGCACATAGAAATAGCACATGATTGTGCATATTGAGTTGCAGCTAACCAAGTGTACCAAATTGGTACAATGTAATGAGAAAATTTGATTTGAAGATTGAATATAGAAAGACTCATGTCTGCCAATTGAAGGAAACTTTGTATGTGTTGAAGCAAGCTCCTAGAGCTGGATTTACGGTTTCCTGAAGATCTTGGGATTTACCAAGAGTAAAATTGATTCTAACCTTTATCTCAAGGTTATGAATGATGAGACAGTGATGTTACTACTATATGTAGATGATTTATCCTTGACAAGATGAAGAAAATATCATCACAAATTGCAGAAGAAGCTCACCAGAGAGTTTGATGGAAGACCTAAATGCATTATCTTTTAGGTCTTGAATATTGGAAGAGCACAGAGAAGAGATTCCTTAACCAAGGAAAGTATCCAGTTAAAATGAAGAGGTTTGACATGTTGAAATGTAAATCCATGTACACACCCATGGAAACGAATTTGAAGCTCCTAGTTGACACTTCTTCAGAATTGATTGATGCTACGCTATACAGATAGATCATTGGATCGTTGATGTTTCTGACGAACACCAGACCATATGTCTATGTTTTTGTGAACACCTTTAGTCAGTTTCTGGTAGAGCCCAAGCATGTTCACATGGTTTCTTCAAAACATGTGATGAGGTATCTTAAGGGTAAATTAGATTTTAGACTCGGTTATGATGAAGATCATGACTTTAGACTGAGTGGTTATACTGATTCAGATTGGGATGGAAGTGTCTCTGACAAAAATAGCACTTTAGGATGTTGTTTCATTATGGGTTCAACCATGATCTCATGGCAAAGTAGGGAGAAATTCAACATTGCTTCGAGAATGGAAGAAGCATAATACATTATTGCATGTTCCACCAGTTGTGAAGCCATATGACTTCGGATGTTATTGACAGATCTATTTGATTTGGTGATGGAAGCCACCATGATTCTATGTGATAACTAAGTTGTATAAATATGACGGAGAAACATGTGCTTCATGATGAGTCTAAGCACATATATATCTGGTATCACTTCATTCGTCATATGTTGCATAGAGGAGCCATAAATCTCCAATATGTTAGCACATATGAACAAGTTGTTGATGTGTTAACCAAGCCTCTATCTCATGTAAAGTTTGAGCACTTTCAAGATAAGCTTGGTGTAGTCTGTAAGGACCTCCCTCAAAATGGGGAGTAGTGTTGTGATGCCAGCCCCATGATGATGATGTACTAGCTAATTTTTGTGTTGATGTACCAACTTAATTATTGTGGTGATGTACTAGCTTAATTGTTGTGATGATGTACCAACTTAATTGTTGTGATGATGTGCCAACTTAATTGTTGTGTTGATGTGCCATCTTAATTGTTGTGATGATGTTCCAACTTAATTGTTGTGATGATGTGCCATCTTAATTGATGTGATGATGTACCAACTTAATTTTTTTGACGATGTGCTAGCTTAATTGTTGTGATGATGTTCCAGCTTAATTGTTGTGATGATGTGCCAGCTTAATTGCTATGACGATGTGCTAGCTTAATTGCTATGATGATGTTCCATTTTAATTGTTGTGATGATGTGCCCGCTTAATTATTGTGATGTCAGCCTCGTGCTGATGAAATTCTAGCCTCATGCTGTGATGATGTGCTAGCCTCGTGCTGTGATGCCAACTTTATGCTGATGATATTGTGTAGCCAGCTTCGTGTTGTGATGCCAGCCTTGTGCTGAAGACTCTCAGCCTAGTGTTGATGTTGATGATGCTCTAGCCTTCATGTTGTGATTTTGTTGTTTTTGATGATGCTCTAGACTTTGTGCTGTGATATTGTTGTTTTTGATGTTGTATTAGCCTTGTGTTGTTATTGATGATGATGATGTATTAGTGTTATACTAATCCATGTTGATGCAGTTGATGATGATGCCACTTCAACTTCATGGTGAAGATGATGATGATGATGCCACTTCAGCTTCTTGTTGAAGATGATGATGATGATACCACTTCAGCTTCTTGTCGAAGATGATGATGATGATGCCACTTCAGCTCCTTGTTGAAGATGATTATGATGATGATGATGATGTTATTTCATCTTTCATGCCAAAGATGATGATGTTACTTTAGGCTCACACTGAAGATGATGATGATGTTACCTTAGCCTCATGCTGATGAGGATGATGATGCCATTCTAGCTCTCCGATGTGAATGATAATATTGATGATGAGAATTTTTTTTGATGATTTATAGATATGCCAGTCAGCGTTCCAAGATGTTGTTGATGATGATTCCCTTTCTCTCGCCTGATGTTGTTGTAGAATACCCTTCTTTATAAGGGGGAGTGTTGAAATATTGTAACTGCAAAGAGTATTCTATTTTATTATTGATGTATTATTCATTATATCAATCCCCTTTTGTGGATTGGTCATGGGGGGTATTGTAAATGAACAAATCCCCTTTTTGCGGATTGGGCAAACCCTAATTGTAATAGGCTAAATGAGAAGTCAGCCCCCATAATATATTCAAGTGGTTATAACCACCCAGAATGAGAAGTCGGCCCTGCCAGTGAAAAGGGACCTCAGTTCACACCTGCTAGATTGTATAAATAAGAGAGGCCAACACCTCATTTGTTCACTCACTCACTTTTTCATCAGAGTGGAAGTTTGGAGCTGCGGTTGGAGAAGAAGGAAGAGAGAGAGAGGCACATTCTTGGGAGTGCACTTTCTGTATTGTTTGATTTATCTCTTGGCATTGTATTGGCTATATATATTAAGGAAGTTTTTGATGGGTTTTCTCCCCATGAGGGTTTCCCAGGATAAATGATGTGTCTCTTGTGCTTTTGTATTTCTTAGTGATCCTATCTATGCTATG
>ML812429.1:0-16460 GCA_009831015.1 Picea engelmannii
GTAATAGCCTAACAATAAAAAGATACCATGACAACAATCTAACTTGAAACATTACTTTGAAGAAGGTCACATAGTCTTTTTGTATGACATTTGGAATAAAGATAGGGTTGAAAAGTTAACCTATGGTTGGATAAGACCCTATAAGTTGAACAAAATATACGAGAATGGCTCAATAGAGTTGGAAACCTTGGAAAGGTTACCTCGCATATAAATTTGAGTGACTACTTCTTGATTGAAAGGGTTCTTTGATTGAAAACAAGATGATCAAGGTTTATACTTTAAAACTATGTAGTTGGAAACTTTTGGGAAATTTTCAAATAAAGCCTAAGGTACCAATGTAGTATGAGACAATAAGCCAATGAAAAGGTTGGATCGACAATGCTAAGGTCAGGAATACAAATTAATAGTTTTGTTATTTTATAATTGAAATGCACATATTGATTGAGTGTTGTAGGCATAACAAACCTATAAGGTTAATTGGGAAACAAACCATCTTATATCCAATAAAGGACCAAGGATGAATGAACTATAGTGATCAGTGTGAGGAGTAAATAGAGCATTGGTATGTCAACTATGTAAATGGTGAATTTCCAACCATTAAGGTGACTTTGATATGAAGTGGTTAAATATGGGACTTCCATCGGAAACAATATTGGAAGAAGAAATCATAGGTAGGACATAGAAACATGGTCAAATTCTTGATGGAAGGTAATCCAATGAAAGGGCACAATAAAAAAATGATCTACATAATGAGGTTTTTATCCGTAGGACTCTTAATTTTAAGGCAGAACCAATGTAGGTCCATCTTAACTCTGGATCTATCATGCATTGAGAGGGATCAAATCCCTCAAGGTGCAAACCTCCTTTTAGAGTGCAAAAATTGAGGAAATATTTGCACCTTGAGGGATTTGATCCCTCTAGATCTAGAGTTAAGATGGATCTATGTTGTTTCTAGTCATGGGCAAGAGCATGAATTTTTAGATGATAATCATTATCTATATGTATATGTTTTAGATGAACTTGATTCTTCAAAATTTTCATCACTATGAATCAATTTAGTGATCCGATTGAAATTTTAAGTGATGAAGATGTTGAATAGTAACAAAATGGAATGATTAAGATATTGAATAACATATATAGTACATCATATCATTAAAAAGTGTTAAGGTGAATATATCGAATAAGTCATATATTACATAGTAATTGATCTCAGTATGTCTTCTTCAACTTTTCTCTTAGACACAAAATCACACTTTCCCATCTTTTCATATCAATCATATAGAAATGGAGGTTGAAATCGAAGACCATGCAAAGCGTTAACTTGAGATATTGCAATAAAAGTGAGGCCTTGCCACTCTGGCTTTCTAATATTAATAGTTTCCTTCTCTAATGTCAATCACTGAGACTTATGGATTGTTAATCCCCAAGCAAGTCTCAATGGAATTTGTCTATTATTACCTCTTTTAATAGGTATAATAGGAATAGTCTTAGGGAATAATTCATCCCAGAGAACTCCCACATAGTTATCATATATTCTTAAAACATACGTGGGAGGTTTAGGAGGAGATGTTCCTGGATTATATGTTGGAACATCAAGTTCACTCTGCATCACACGTGCCATATTTTGTATATAATGCACAATGTCGAGGGTGAAATCATAAGGATGTCCTCCAAAGGATCATGTCAAGTGCAGCCAAGTCAGTCAAAGCCATAGAATCAAGCAAGACCAATAATCACAACGTATAAGAGTCCCAACAATCATATAAAGTAAGTCATCGCTTAATACATAAGCCATATGAACAATTCATATTAGGTATCCTCTTCAAACTTCACATTAGCTCAAAAAATTATGCAATTTGGAAAGTTTAGGTATGGGAGGACCATCAAAAAACCCTATTAGGCATGCTAGTACCTAGGTAGATGGATATTTCCCGAGAAACCCTTCATGGTGTAAGTATAAGTGAAATGAGATGGAAGAGGTTACTTCATGGACATGTTGTCATTAACATGCAAGGCAATGTTTGGTCTCACTTCCATGAGTGCCTTTGCAGAGGGTGCACTTGGCACTTGAGATACCCTTTCCTCTATGTTGTTTTGCATTCCAAACCCCTTATTTTCCTTTTTCTTCAATTTGCAAGTCCCCTTTTTAGGGTTCAAGCATTTAATATTTCCTTTTATTTCTTTGGGATGTAAGGTCCTTTAAGATTAATATGCATTACGTGCTTTAGGACAAAGGGGTGATCACCATTAGAGAGGGTAGAGCTTAAGATATATGATGGCTTTTGATTTCCTTTATTATCCCATTATTGCATTTTAATCATAACTTCTCTTATCTTTCTTTTATTTGGCCAACTGCAATCTACCTTTGGGCCTTTATCCCATTCTTCTCATAGGAGAATGAGGTACATGCCCTTTTGGGATACATGTAACAACCATTTAAAAAGATAAGTACACTACTCCAGGCTCCAAGATGATAAAGTGTTAAGTACGCGAGGCAAACAATACGCCGCCCCTATCAAGGCCTCCTAGTACTACCCTCGTTTCCTAAGAGTGACAACATGGGACTAGGATATTGATCCAGATTGAATCATTATATTATTTGTCATCTATATCAGTACTTTATGGGTGGAAATATTAGAGGAATCAACTTGCAGGGCCATTTTGGCAGCTGGTCCAAATTTGGAAATTTGGGTCCAAAAAATCGTCTAAAATATTTTGGAGCCATTTTAAGGCATAAAAAAGATTCTATATTCTACACATCAAGAAATTTACAATGATGCAAGAATCACCTCAATTGGAGTTTGTATACGAAATTTATGCCTCACATAAGTTGACCTACCGTATTGATCACCATGGTGTGAGTGGATGCCACATCAACCCCCATTACTTAAACATGTGGGGTTAGCCACGTAGTTTATTTTCTAGAACACTCTAGAAGGTCCAAACCTAATCACTAATTGGGGGTTAAGGAAGTCAATACCCTAACCCTAGATGACCATCGAGCTATGTTAAATATCGGGTCTCTAGAAGGAGAAGGGGTTCCATTCTATGTTATTGTATTTTGTTCCATAGTAGAGAAGAACAATTGGGAGTGAGAAATTAGAGAGCATAACATAGGGGGTTAATGTTCTGTATCGTCTTAATAGGCCACAAGTCTTAGGTAACTCCATAGAGAGTGCCTTCTCCTTTGTACTTGCATTATTTCCACACCATAGAAAAGAGAGCAGAGCAACCTCACCTTATAGCTGGATTTTCTCCCATAAGAGTTTCCTAGAGAAAATATTTTTGTTAATTTTTGGATGGTGTGTGATTGTATTTTACTGTTCTCTATTTTTTTGCATTCTATTTATTTCATGCATAAGCAGAAAATCAGTAACTAAATATTTTGAAATCTAAATGAATTCAACCTTCATAGTGTAGATTTCAGTTTTATTTATCAGATCTTTTGTAACGAACCATTCCAATGGAATATCTACGATAGTTTACAGATCATGTTGGTATCAGAGAAATATTCTTTTGGGTATTTGTGGGAAGTTGTAGGATCTAGGAATCTGCTGAAAGTGAAGTCTCAGAAACCCTATCCATGGTAGACAAGTTTGTTCATAAGAACCCTCAAGATCTAGAAGAAAAGAGATTTGAGAGGTTGGAAGCACAGGTCACCGATATCAACTGCAATATGAACCTCCTCATGGCATCTCTAGCAAGTGATCTAGAATCGTTCATAGATGATGGAGGCTCCAACTTAGAGATCAGATCAGAGGGGAAATCAGGAGACTAGGAAGACCTAGAAAAAGGGGTCATGGAAAGAACTCGAGAAAGAGTAGTCAAGTTTGAGTGTCATAAACCCTTCACAATACCTATTCAATATGGAAGCAAAAGTGGACATAAATCCATACCAAGGTGAGATCGGTGCATTAAAATTGAATCATTGGTTGCAACAACTAGAAGTTTATTTTAATGTTCACCTTATACATGAAGAGAAAAAGATTTCATTTGCTAGATTGAAGTTAAAGGGCCATGCTTTAACCTAGTGGGAAAGCCGTATAGAAACACTTAGGATGGAGGGTGATCTGCTGGTAACTAGGTGGGAGGACTTCAAAACCATCATCAAGTCCCAATTCTACCATATCGAGTATGTAGAAGACCATTGGATCTGATGGCACTACTTTAGGCAGAGACAGGGGAAGAGTGTACATGAGTACACCACTGAGTTTAGAAAGATGGCCATAATGTTGGATATCTATCCCAAGAACCCATATGTACTCCTCAAGTATCTAGGGGATTTACATAGTCATCTATGGAAGTATTTGATGCTCTTCAAGCCAAGGACAATGGATGAGGCATGTGTATAGGCACAATTCCTGTAAAACATAGACCAAAAGAAGAGACAACCAAGTGGTTATAAGTAAAAAGAGCATCAGGGAGATTCCAAGGAGGGGAAGAAGAAGTTGAAAGGGGAAAAGATAAGAAGACAACAACCACTACACATTAGTGCAAAGATCCCATAAACCATCACAATCACATTGATGGAGACACTGAGGAAAAGTGTTGGAAAATACATCCAAAGTTGAAACCAAAGAACTGTAAGGACGAAAAGAAAAAGAATCTTCTAGCCACATATTCAAGCAATCAGGTTGAAAGTAGCTCATATGTGGATGAGAAGATTGTTTGCACATCAACGGAGAATGAGGTGAATCTCATTAGCCTTCTTCACCAGGAAGAGAAGGAGATGACCAAACACTTTCACATCAAGGTTCATGTCAAGAAGACCAAGATAGATGCTATGTTCGACTCTGGTTCACATGTTAATCTCATAGCAGTGGATCTGGTCAAAAATCTTGGAATAGAGGTTCACATTCATCCTAACCCCTATCGATTGGGTTGGGTAAACAAGGATGCATAGATCAAGGTAACAAAGCGGTGCAAGGTTAAATTTGTTGTAAGTGTTGATTTTATAGATGAAGTAGAATTGGATGTAGTACCATTGGATGTATGTGGAGTAGTGTCTAGAAGCCCCTACATGTATATGAGGGATGTTGTCTTCATGTGGAGATCCAATCAGGCTCTCCTCATCAAGGACATGAAATCCTTCATCATCAACACGCACAAAGACAAATAAAAAATTTCATTGGTAAGTGCCAATCAAGCTAAGAAATTAATTAGTTCTAGCAAGAAATAAGTTTTATTTTTCCCAAGGGAAAATCAATCTAGTGAAGAGTCGTTAAAAGTAAAGACATCCCAGGAGGGGTGTACGAAAGAGAAAAAATATCAGTTGGAAAAGTTTCTACATGCATACATAGGAGTGTTTGAGGAGCCTAAATGGATACCACCCAAGAGGGATGTGGAGCATGAAATACAAATATTGCTAGACTCCCCCTTGCTGAATATTGGGCTGTATAGACAATCTGTTTTGGAAGTAAACAAAGTAAAGAAGCAGCTGGAGTATTTGTTAGAGCAGGGTGTGATTCGACGAAGTACCTAACCTTGTGGGTCACCATCATAATTATGCCCAAGAAGTATGGTACTTGGAAAATGTCTATCGATTACAGGGCATTGAACACAATTACAGTAAATAATCAATACCCTCTTCCCGTGATCGATGATCTGTTGGACCAATTGCAACAGGCCAAGTACTTCACTAAGCTAGATTTGAAATCATGATATCACCAAGTACAAGTAAAAGAAGAAGATACCTGGAAGACTGCCTTCAAGACAAAGCAAGGTTTGTATGAGTGGTTGGTTATGCCATTCATTTTATGCAATGCACCATATACATTTATGAGACTACTGAATGTTGTTTTACACCCTTATCTAGATTTATTTGTTATTGTCTATTTGGATGATATACTGGTTTATAATGCTACTCGGGAGGAGAATTTATCACATCTTATGCAGGTGTTAGAGACCTCGAAGAAGCACCAACTGCTAGCCAATCTCAAGAAATGCGAGTTTGTTCAACAATCTTTGGTGTATCTAAGGTATGCGATCGATGGAGGAAAGCTCAAAATAGATCCTGCCAAGATGGAGGCCATCATGAAATGGCCAGTTCCTACAAATTGCATAGAACTTAGGAGCTTTGTTGGGGCAACACGGTACTTGTAGAAGTTCATAGCTTCGTTTTCAGTCGTAGTTGCACCACTCCACACAATAACAATAAGTAGTAAGAGTTTCTAGTGAGGGAATAATCAACAAAATGCCTAAAATGAGATGAAAAGAAAGGTCAATCAAGCACCAGTGCTCGCACTACCAAACTTGTAGAAGCCATTTGAATTGGAGATAGATGCAAGTGGGTATACTATGGGATCATTCCTAATGTAGGGAGGAAGGTATGTATGTGATAATTTAGAAGTATTTCATGGGGTGATCCTAAACTACCCTACCTACAACAAGGAGCTCTATGCCTTGGTACAAGCTGTCAAAAAGTGGAAGCTCTATTTGATGGGAAATGAGATCATCATCCACACAAATCACTAGCCGCTCCAGTATTTGTAGGTCGATAGTAAGTTACAACAAACCAAGAACTACAAATGGATGGGGTTCTTATAACAATTTCATTTGGTCATAAAGTATAAGAAGGGTAGAACAAACAAGTTGGAAAACATGCTTTCATGGCCACTCACTTCCAAGATTACATCTGGGAACTTTGATGCACATGGAGCCTTTTACCCATGATGCATACAAAGAGGCATCCATAGAAGATGAGGAATTCGAGGAGGTGTTTCATTAGCGACAGGGCCAAATTCATATAGAAGAAAGTGACATCAAGGATGACTATCATCTCCAGAATGATTTAATTCACAAGCTCGACAAGCTCTGTGTACCTAAAGGTGAACATTTGTAGCTTATCAGAGAGGCTCACACCTCCAATGTTGCAGGACATTTTGGTTTTGGTAAGACAATTGCCAACTTATAGAGGTATGTGTACTGGTCTAGAATGTAAGACGATGTAGCACATTATATTAGAGGATGCATACTTTGTTGTACTAGCAAACCCAATAACAAGAAGTAAGATCTATACCATCCCTTACCTATACCCACACGACCTTGGGAAAGTATTTCCATGGATTTTGTAGGAGGTTTACCAACAACCAGGAAGGGACATGACTATCTATTTGTAGTAGTTGATAGGTTCATCAAAATCTGCATTCTCATGCCTTGTAAAAATACCATCAAGGGACAAGAAGCAACAAACTTTTTCTTTGAACAGGTCTAGGTGCACTTTGGGATACCAAGGAGCATCATCTTAGACAGGGACACTAGATTTGTCAGTTCCTTTTGAACTACATTATGGGAGAAAATGGACACTAAGATCAAGAGATCTATAACATTCCATCCACAGACAGATGGGAAGACAAAAGCAATCAACAAGACTTTGGTGCAGCTTTTGAGGGGTTACAATCAGAAGCATCCGAAGACCTGGGATGAAAATATGATCTATATAAAACATTCTTATAACAAAGTAGTCAACACTTCTACTGGTAAGTCACCTTTTGAAACTTGCTTTGGATATTTTCCACCTTCACCCTTAGATGTTGTATATGGATAATAAGGAGGAGTGAGGGATGACCTCATAGGAGATGGATTAAAATTGAATTTTTTTTGTTGAGAAGATCAGGAAGATCCATTTGCAAGTACAAGAGATGCTGAAGAAGTTATAGGAAAAGTATAAGGATAGACATGACCAACACAGAACAATGAGAACATTTAGAGTGGGAGATAGAGTATGGTTACAGTTGAATAAGAAAAGACTACACAGTCCTGGTAAGAAGATCAAGACTCTGTAGTATGGTCTTTTTGAGGTATTGGAAAAGGTGGGAGATAACGCCTATAGACTCAATTTACCTCCATACATGTGCATTTACTCAGTAGTGAATGTGGAGAATCTCAAACTCTATGAGCCCTCCATGTTGGATCAAGAGGAGGAGCAGGTCCTACCTTCCATAGGGATTTAACACCAGATGCTCATGAAGAGTTGGCAGAGGACATAGTTTTATAGAATAGGTCCAAAGCTACAAGACAGGAGCATCATGAACTTTGGTAGATTGGGTTGAAATGACAACTTCCATGCAAATCAAAGTGGTACTCCAGCGAGAAGGTAGAGGAAAAATTTTCTCACCTCATTCAGTGAATATTTTGGGGACCAAAAACCTCCCTAAATGGAGAGGTATTATCTGGATTGGACCATTATATTATTTATCATCTATATCAGTACTTAATGGGTGGAAAAATTGGAGGAATCAACTTGCAAGGCCAATTTGGCGGCTAGTCCAAATTAGGAAATTTGGGTCCAAAAACCGTATGAAATATTCCGGAGCCATTTTGAGGCATCAAACAACACTTTTTATGGTCCAAACCTTACTATGGAGAAAGATTCTATATTCTACACACTGAAACCTTTCCAATGCTGTAAGAATTGCCTCAATTAGAGTTCGTATGTGAAAGTTATGCCTCTCACAAGTTGACCTACCATATTGATCACTGTGGTGTGAGTGGATGCCACATCAACCCTCATTACTTAAACGTGTGGGGCTAGCCACGTAGTAGATTTTCTAGAACACTCTAGAAGGTCCAAGCCTGATCACTAATTGGGGGTTGAGGAAGTCAATACCCTAACCCTAGATGGCCATCGAGCTATGTTAAATGTCGAGCCGCTGGGAGGAGAAGGGGTTCCATTCTATGTTATTGTATTGTATTCCATGATAGAGCAGAACAATTGAGAGTGGGAAATTAGAGAGCATAACAGAGGGGGTTAATGTTATGTAGCAGCCAAACATAACACATGTCTCAGGTAACTCCATAGAGAGTGTCTTCTCCTTTGTACTTACATTATTTCCATACCAGAGAAAAGAGAGTAGAGAAACCCCACCTTCTAGCTGGGTTTTCTCTCGTAATGGTTTCCCAGAGCAAATCTTTGTGTTATTTTGTGGACGGTGTGAGATTTTATTTTACTGTTCTATATTTTTCGCATTTTATCTATTTCATGCATAAGTAGAAAATCAGTGACTAAATATTCTAGAATCTAAAGTAATTTAACATTCATAGTGTAGATTTCAATTTTATTTATCATATCTGTTGTAATGAACTGTTCCAGTGGAATATCCATGGCAGTTTACAAATCAAATACCTAAGATGGCCACCAAGGTGGAACAAGACAAAGAGCATAACTTATGAATTTATGATTCATTATCCAATGTCAACCCATGATCCTCACTCACATGCCAAATGCATTAAATGTGACACTTCATATGAAACAAGGACTAGTGTACCTCATAATGTGTTGGACCACCATCTTCCAATGAACCATGTTGATCAGGTGTGATGAGTTGTGCTGATGAGAAGAGAGTCATCTAAAGGAGCGATGGGTTGCTGATTGTGAGAATATTGATCATCATCATCATCATCATCATCGAGATCACTATCTTCATTGTGGACCATGAGACATGATCTCCTTAGGTGAAAGGAGATAACCGTATGCATGTTTTCCAGTTATTTAAGTGGTTATGTATTGCAAAACATATCTAATATTAGATGCCTTTTATAAGATCTATACAAGTAAAAACAATGAATCTTATGTCAGAGGACAATATTGCTTGATTGAAAGCAAGTAAAAACAATGAAGGACAATATTGCTTTGTTTGAAAGACATGTAACAAGTTTTTGGAAAGCTTTTTGAAGCTGAGAGTGTGGGACAATCTATTTTTGTATTATTTTGCTGACCAATAAGACTGCAACACTTTTTAATGAAAAATATAACCCTTAATGTTATTTAAAAAAAATAAAATTTGTTGACACGCTCAACTAATAATGAATGCAAAATCCCAAATGTTTTAAACTTAAAGTACGCTCCAGACCTACATTAAGGATAGAGAATTTATACACGGTTGCTCTAATCTATCAGATTATATTTTACAGCTCTTGACATATTTGGTTAAACACAGTATTATAAATACCAGCCAAATCAGAATTAGATGTCTGTCTCTACTGACAGAACATCAGTGAACTAAGAACCAGCTTGTTACCTATAGGCCACAAGCTACAGCAGAGGAAGAGAGAAGTTGTGATCTTCAGCTTTAACAGTTTACACGAGCCATAGCCAGGTGGTGCTTATCATGGTTTTCGTGATCGAATTGTTAGATAAAACCGGCTCATTGTTTTATCAATTGCACCATCTTCGGAAGTACTATAAATAGCACCATTTCAATCCAGAAAATAGGCAAAAATTGACTTGCTCAATTATTGCAAGCTGCACCAAAAACACTTTGAAAGGGTTGAAGAAGCAAATTGAGCAACAGCTAGTTTTGGATTCTCTGTTTACAAGAAGAGACATTTGAAGCACAGATGACCATGAGATGTTCACATTGTAATAATTTTTCATTACACTTGAAGTACAGAGGAACTTCTCTTTTATTACACTTCCCCAAATTTGTTATCTAAGTGCACAGAGGCACCACAATCCAGATCATCACAATCTCTATGAATACATTCATATAATTACAACAACGAAAACCCCACAATGCATGTAACTATATGTAACCCAGATTTTCTGGTCTGCAAGTGTGCAAACACATATTGTATTTTAGGAAAACCATGTTATATGGAATCACGGTAAGGAGTAGATTTCCACCATCTTGGGTCATTTACCTAATTCCTTATTTAGGGAAGATGAACTGTTAGTTAATCAAAGACAATATTAAACCTTACACTGGAGTAAAAGAAGGAGAGTAAAAAAACAGTTCAACCCATATGTATCCCCAAGAAAGCCAGTATTCCATATATGTCATTGCTGAAGCTACATGCCCATATGTATCCCCAAGAAAGCCAGTATTCCATATATGTCATTGCTGAAGCTACATACTGAGGAATCATATAATTTTAAGAGGCAGCCTGCCTCAGACCCATACATGAAGCTAGGAGACAGAACCCCAGTCAGTTATATAGCCCACTGCATCATGTAAGTGTTCTGCCAACCACCATAGTGTAACCTCATACCCTTGAAAATTTATACTAGCTGAAGCTACATACTGAGGAATCATATGCTTTCAAGAGGCAGCCTGCCTCAGACCCATACATGAAGCTAGGAGACAGAACCCCACTCAGTTATATACCCCACTGCCTCATGTAAGTGTTCTGCCAACCACCATAGTGTAACCTCATGCCCTTGAAAATTTATACCATCTTCAGAAATTATGATGCAGTTTTCAAATGCGTGTATTTTCAATAAAAGGAAACCATTGCTATCTAAAATAAAAAATGTGGCTGCTGGGATTCGAGCCCAGGTCTCCACGGCCACAACGTGGAATTCTCACCACTAAACTACAGCCACTTATGCAACTTAAAAGAAATCTAATGTATTTATAGAAGGCAAAATATAGGAAGACGAATTGGGTTGCCTCTGTTCATAAAACTTTGAAGTTTAAATAGCTACGCTCTCGCTAAAACTCATAGCCCGTCTAGCTCAGTTGGTAGAGCGCAAGGCTCTTAACCTTGTGGTCGTGGGTTCGAGCCCCACGGTGGGCGTCACTGAGTAGAGTTTTTGAATTATGGCGCTTGTAGCGCCGAGATATAACCATTTCTGTCAAACAAAAAAGAAAAAAGAAAAATTGTCGACTTCTAGAAGAAGGGCAACTAACAATGAATGTAAAATCCCAAATGTTTTAAACTTCAAGCACACAATTGCCCTTGAAGTACATGGTTGCTCTATTCTATCATAGAGTATTTTACAGCCCAGTATAATAAATACCAGCCAAATCAGAATTAGATGTCTGTCTCTACTGACAGAAGATCCGCGAACTAAGAACCAGCTTGTTACCGAGGCCACAAGCTACATCTGAGGAAGAGAGAAGTTATGTTCTTCAGCTTTAACAGTTTACACGAGCCATAGCCAGGTGGTGCTTCATAGCCAGGTGGTGCTTATCATGGTTTTCGTGATGGAATTGTTAGATAAAATAGGCTCATTGTTTTATCAATTGCAGCATCTTCCGAAGTATTATAAATAGCACCATTTCAATCCAGAAAATAGGCAAAAATCGACTTGCTCAATTGTTGCAAGAGAGATGCCAGCACCAAAAACACTTTGGAAGGGTTGAAGAAGCAAATTGAGCAACAGCTAGTTTTGGATGCTCTGTTTACAAGAAGAGACATTTGAAGCACAAATGACCATGACATGTTCACATTGTAATTTTTTTCCATTACACTTGAAGTACAGAGGAGCTTCTCTTTTGTTACACTTCCCCAAATTTGTTATCTAAGTGCACAGAGGCACCACAATCCAGATCATCACAATCTCTATGAATACATTCATATAATTACAACAACGAAAACCCCACAATGCATGTAACTATATGCAACCCAGATTTGCCGTTCTGCAAGCGTGCAAACACATATTGTATTTCAGGAAAACCATGTCACATGGAATCACCAGCTGGTGGTCGGTAAGGAGCAGATTTCCATCCTACCAGATGCCTTTTTGGGTCGTTTACCTGTTTCCTTATTTTTTTTTTGTGAAAGATGAACTGTTAGCTAATCAAACACAGTCTTAAACACTGAGAGTGAGTAAAAAGCAGTTCAGCCCATATGTATCCCGAAGAAAGCCAGTATTCCATATATGTCATTGCTGAAGCTACATACTGAGGAATCATATGCTTTCAAGAGGCAGCCTGCCTCAAACCCATACAATGAAGCTAGGGGACAGAACCCCACTCAGTCATATACCCCACTGCATCATGTAACAGTGTTCTGCCAACCACCATAGTGTAACCACATACCCTTGAAAATTTATACTATCTTCAGAAATTATGATGCAGTTTTCGAATGCGGATTTTCAATAAAAGAAAACAATCGCTATCTTCTAACAACAATATTGTGGCTGCTGGGATTCGAGCCCAGGTCTCCACGGCCACAACGTGGAATTCTCACCACTAAACTACAGCCACTTATGTAATTTAAAGAGAAAACAAACTATAGGAAGACGAATTGGGTTAACTCTGTACATAAATGTTTGAATGGTAAATAGCTACGCTCTTGCTGAAAGTCATAGCCCGTCTAGCTCAGTTGGTAGAGCGCAAGGCTCTTAACCTTGTGGTCGTGGGTTCGAGCCCCACGGTGGGCGTCAGTGTGTACTGTTTTGGAATTATGGCACTTGTAGCGCCGAGCTAGAAGATGATTTTACATCCAGGATTGATATCACAAAAACTATACAGCTTTCTTGCGTGGAGACCACTCTCCGCTCCGAAATGTAACCATTGTTGACTTGTAGGAGGAAATTTTGCACGGTTTTGTGTTTATCAACAAAAATATATACAGAATTTCATTGTAACAGGAGTTGCTAAGATGGCATCTGCATTCCCCTTTTAGGATGGGAAAAACTACGAGATATAGGACTGGTAATATATTCAGCAATGAGAATCGTCAAAATTGATTAAGAGGTGAGAGCACCCTCCAGCAAAGAAAGTTGAACTGTAACTGAAATAATAGGAGGTCAAGATGAAGATGCAATGTACATTTTCAGATAATGTGTAGTAAAACTTACCACTATTTTTTGAAAGTTTTTCGGTGACTTTTTTGGTTTTGTTTGATTTTGTCTAACATTTGGTGAGGAATGGTTGGATCTGCAGATTTGAGTAGCTAAGTTTGTATAATCCATGTACTGAGGGGTTTTCAGCTCACCGAATCTATCTATACATTCAGAAATGTAATTTAAACAACATAAAATAACAATTTTGTCCAGATTTATATTACCAGATTCCAACCAAAAAACCCCAAAAATAAAACTTTTAACCAATATTATCACAATTCGAAAATATTAAGAAATCTTACATATAAAACATCAAATCACTCCATAATACTGTGCTCCATCAAGCTTTGGAGGAGTCCACAGAATTAGAGTCAGCGCAGTGAGATGTATATACTTGGAGAGAAGAAGTAAAACAAAACTGAAGAGAATTGTCGATCCAATATATTCAATTTTCTCATTTTAGAAGGCTAAGCGAAAATATAATCACTTGTTCACCCTTAACACTCACTACACCCACTAGGAAGTCGAAAAAGTGACAGACCCTCAACAAAATGGGTAACCTTTAAGGGTACTTTGAGGGGCACAACACTGAGGTGGTATTAAAGGTTGATATTTTAATGAGAATTAAAGCAATAGGTGAAGTGATTAATAAGGAGGCATTTAGGTATCCCACCCATAAAACCTATGCTTTTACAAAGTTAATAGGAACTCAAAAGTTGTGGGGGCAAAGTGGTGCAACGATATGAAAGTTGTGGGGGCAAAGTGGTGCAACGATGTGACTTTAAATTAAAGGAGATTTTTGGTCAACTCAAGTATAAGATCCTAAAACTAGTATGTATATATTAGTTCATCTCAATCCTTTTACCTACCTTCATATCACAATTATGAGAATATTACCTACCCTCCTATCACAATTATGAAAATATAGATGGAAGTCATACTAGGAAGCACTCAACATAGCCATCAAGATAGAGGATGAAATGGAGCCAATTGCTGAAGATAAACTCAACATAGCCATCAAGATAGAGGATGAAATGGAGCCAATTGCCAAAGATAAAGAGCATGCTGAAGATAAAGAGCATCACAGAGAAGATTGGGCTTGAAAAAGGATCATTGAATTTAAGAAGCATTAGCTGAAACATGCCAAAGAGGTAAAGAAGCCCTAATAAAATGAATTTAAAAAAACTCTAATAAAATGAATTTTGAGGCAATGAATGAATAATTATAATAACTCTACAACAGATGATTTAAAAACACAAGGATATAAATAAATATTAGTATTATTAATAATCAAGTAATTCAAACTAGTATAAATATGAAAATATTAATGATGATGACTATGACTTTGATTTAAGAGACTTATATTTACATTAATTACTTGGATTTATTATATTATTTTTATGATCAAACAATTTGGAAATGAAATTATGAGTTTCCTTTTATGTTTATTTTTATGGGTTAACTAGTTGTGGAGTTTGATTTTATTACAAATGTTTTGAAAATTAGATATAATGGTTTTGTAAAGTTGGACATTCCAATATAAATGATTTTCATCCTCTATTTTATTAAGGGTAGGGGTACAATGAATAGTATCTATATACATTTGTTAGCATTAACAACAATAAAACAAATCATACAAGTAAGCACATGAAATTATTATTGTACCTTCCACCAAGTAGTGTATATAGAAATCGATTTGCACGTTGACTACCTATTAGTATGGGAGTTGACCATAAATTTTCACCTTGCTCCAAAGTTTTACATTAGCTAAATTATTTTTTGATTTTTCTAAAATATTAAAAAGTATTTGTTTATTTTTTAATTGGTTGAGCGACTCCATCTCTTATTCTGGAGCTGACGATGCTGTAATCATTGTTTTCTGCCTAGTTATTATTAAGTTATAAAGAGTAACATGACAAAGCTTTATCAGCCTAAATATGTGGGGGTTTAATACAAAATTTGTGGCAAGTAGATCGGGAACCGGGGGAGAGGAGCCCACCACCTGAATGACTATGCAGAAATGGCCTACATGAATTTGTACTAGGCTCAGGTCTGGTTTTGTGCTTCGGTGGTTCTAAGGCCAAGTTTGCATTATAATTTACGTGTGTCACCGTCCCTATTGCCTAAGGTCCCGGGAGTGTTAAGGTCACTGGAGAGAGTGAAGTGGTTAACCAGGGTTGAGCTCAATTGGAATTATTTGATTTGATTGGGGATGAAGTTGCACAATTGTCGTCAATATCTTTATGCCAACAGTCTGAGCAAACAAGGTAGAAATCTGTTGTTTGCATTTAATGAATGTATTGTGCTTTTGAAACTTTGAGACCTCGACTTGGAAGCTGCATTGTCATGGATGGTTTTGTAAATGCACTGGAAAAAAAAATCATAGCGTTGTCGTGCTCCTAATTCTTATTTTTCTAAAAATACGAGTGGCTTTCATTTGCCTCTTTCTTGAGGAAAAACACGTTGTCACATTGGATTTTGGTTTCGTATGAAATTCTTGGCTTTTGGAGCGGTAATTTGCAGTGTTTTGTAAAGGTATTTGTAATGTTCCTGACTTGGCTAGTCTAGGAAACACTGCTAATGTGTGTATAGGATCAAAGGTTTACAACATATAAATGATCATACAAATAATAAATGCGACAAAGGACTGCAAGTTTGTATTATGATATCTCTGTGGATTACAAAAATGGCCGAATGCGGCTGAATACTGACAATACTCGACTAGATCAACATACAAAGGATCTTAGCCGGAATATAAATAAGCAACTGCGACTGAATAACAACACTCGGCTAGATCAGAATACAAATAAGCAACTGCGACTGAATAACAACACTCAGCTAGATCAAAAGACAAAAGGATCTTAGCCAGAATACAAATAAGCAACTAAAAGATAATACCCGGAATATGGGAGCACTGAAGAATGATGGAAGACCTGGATGATCTTCC
>ML812429.1:16560-38461 GCA_009831015.1 Picea engelmannii
CGACCACCAGCTGGTGATTCCATGTGACATGGTTTTCCTGAAATACAATATGTGTTTGCACGCTTGCAGAACGGCAAATCTGGGTTGCATATAGTTACATGCATTGTGGGGTTTTCGTTGTTGTAATTATATGAATGTATTCATAGAGATTGTGATGATCTGGATTGTGGTGCCTCTGTGCACTTAGATAACAAATTTGGGGAAGTGTAACAAAAGAGAAGCTCCTCTGTACTTCAAGTGTAATGGAAAAAAATTACAATGTGAACATGTCATGGTCATTTGTGCTTCAAATGTCTCTTCTTGTAAACAGAGCATCCAAAACTAGCTGTTGCTCAATTTGCTTCTTCAACCCTTCCAAAGTGTTTTTGGTGCTGGCATCTCTCTTGCAACAATTGAGCAAGTCGATTTTTGCCTATTTTCTGGATTGAAATGGTGCTATTTATAATACTTCGGAAGATGCTGCAATTGATAAAACAATGAGCCTATTTTATCTAACAATTCCATCACGAAAACCATGATAAGCACCACCTGGCTATGAAGCACCACCTGGCTATGGCTCGTGTAAACTGTTAAAGCTGAAGAACATAACTTCTCTCTTCCTCAGATGTAGCTTGTGGCCTCGGTAACAAGCTGGTTCTTAGTTCGCGGATCTTCTGTCAGTAGAGACAGACATCTAATTCTGATTTGGCTGGTATTTATTATACTGGGCTGTAAAATACTCTATGATAGAATAGAGCAACCATGTACTTCAAGGGCAATTGTGTGCTTGAAGTTTAAAACATTTGGGATTTTACATTCATTGTTAGTTGCCCTTCTTCTAGAAGTCGACAATTTTTCTTTTTTCTTTTTTGTTTGACAGAAATGGTTATATCTCGGCGCTACAAGCGCCATAATTCAAAAACTCTACTCAGTGACGCCCACCGTGGGGCTCGAACCCACGACCACAAGGTTAAGAGCCTTGCGCTCTACCAACTGAGCTAGACGGGCTATGAGTTTTAGCGAGAGCGTAGCTATTTAAACTTCAAAGTTTTATGAACAGAGGCAACCCAATTCGTCTTCCTATATTTTGCCTTCTATAAATACATTAGATTTCTTTTAAGTTGCATAAGTGGCTGTAGTTTAGTGGTGAGAATTCCACGTTGTGGCCGTGGAGACCTGGGCTCGAATCCCAGCAGCCACATTTTTTATTTTAGATAGCAATGGTTTCCTTTTATTGAAAATACACGCATTTGAAAACTGCATCATAATTTCTGAAGATGGTATAAATTTTCAAGGGCATGAGGTTACACTATGGTGGTTGGCAGAACACTTACATGAGGCAGTGGGGTATATAACTGAGTGGGGTTCTGTCTCCTAGCTTCATGTATGGGTCTGAGGCAGGCTGCCTCTTGAAAGCATATGATTCCTCAGTATGTAGCTTCAGCTAGTATAAATTTTCAAGGGTATGAGGTTACACTATGGTGGTTGGCAGAACACTTACATGATGCAGTGGGCTATATAACTGACTGGGGTTCTGTCTCCTAGCTTCATGTATGGGTCTGAGGCAGGCTGCCTCTTAAAATTATATGATTCCTCAGTATGTAGCTTCAGCAATGACATATATGGAATACTGGCTTTCTTGGGGATACATATGGGCATGTAGCTTCAGCAATGACATATATGGAATACTGGCTTTCTTGGGGATACATATGGGTTGAACTGTTTTTTTACTCTCCTTCTTTTACTCCAGTGTAAGGTTTAATATTGTCTTTGATTAACTAACAGTTCATCTTCCCTAAATAAGGAATTAGGTAAATGACCCAAGATGGTGGAAATCTACTCCTTACCGTGATTCCATATAACATGGTTTTCCTAAAATACAATATGTGTTTGCACACTTGCAGACCAGAAAATCTGGGTTACATATAGTTACATGCATTGTGGGGTTTTCGTTGTTGTAATTATATGAATGTATTCATAGAGATTGTGATGATCTGGATTGTGGTGCCTCTGTGCACTTAGATAACAAATTTGGGGAAGTGTAATAAAAGAGAAGTTCCTCTGTACTTCAAGTGTAATGAAAAATTATTACAATGTGAACATCTCATGGTCATCTGTGCTTCAAATGTCTCTTCTTGTAAACAGAGAATCCAAAACTAGCTGTTGCTCAATTTGCTTCTTCAACCCTTTCAAAGTGTTTTTGGTGCAGCTTGCAATAATTGAGCAAGTCAATTTTTGCCTATTTTCTGGATTGAAATGGTGCTATTTATAGTACTTCCGAAGATGGTGCAATTGATAAAACAATGAGCCGGTTTTATCTAACAATTCGATCACGAAAACCATGATAAGCACCACCTGGCTATGGCTCGTGTAAACTGTTAAAGCTGAAGATCACAACTTCTCTCTTCCTCTGCTGTAGCTTGTGGCCTATAGGTAACAAGCTGGTTCTTAGTTCACTGATGTTCTGTCAGTAGAGACAGACATCTAATTCTGATTTGGCTGGTATTTATAATACTGTGTTTAACCAAATATGTCAAGAGCTGTAAAATATAATCTGATAGATTAGAGCAACCGTGTATAAATTCTCTATCCTTAATGTAGGTCTGGAGCGTACTTTAAGTTTAAAACATTTGGGATTTTGCATTCATTATTAGTTGAGCGTGTCAACAAATTTTATTTTTTTTAAATAACATTAAGGGTTATATTTTTCATTAAAAAGTGTTGCAGTCTTATTGGTCAGCAAAATAATACAAAAATAGATTGTCCCACACTCTCAGCTTCAAAAAGCTTTCCAAAAACTTGTTACATGTCTTTCAAACAAAGCAATATTGTCCTTCATTGTTTTTACTTGCTTTCAATCAAGCAATATTGTCCTCTGACATAAGATTCATTGTTTTTACTTGTATAGATCTTATAAAAGGCATCTAATATTAGATATGTTTTGCAATACATAACCACTTAAATAACTGGAAAACATGCATACGGTTATCTCCTTTCACCTAAGGAGATCATGTCTCATGGTCCACAATGAAGATAGTGATCTCGATGATGATGATGATGATGATGATCAATATTCTCACAATCAGCAACCCATCGCTCCTTTAGATGACTCTCTTCTCATCAGCACAACTCATCACACCTGATCAACATGGTTCATTGGAAGATGGTGGTCCAACACATTATGAGGTACACTAGTCCTTGTTTCATATGAAGTGTCACATTTAATGCATTTGGCATGTGAGTGAGGATCATGGGTTGACATTGGATAATGAATCATAAATTCATAAGTTATGCTCTTTGTCTTGTTCCACCTTGGTGGCCATCTTAGGTATTTGATTTGTAAACTGCCATGGATATTCCACTGGAACAGTTCATTACAACAGATATGATAAATAAAATTGAAATCTACACTATGAATGTTAAATTACTTTAGATTCTAGAATATTTAGTCACTGATTTTCTACTTATGCATGAAATAGATAAAATGCGAAAAATATAGAACAGTAAAATAAAATCTCACACCGTCCACAAAATAACACAAAGATTTGCTCTGGGAAACCATTACGAGAGAAAACCCAGCTAGAAGGTGGGGTTTCTCTACTCTCTTTTCTCTGGTATGGAAATAATGTAAGTACAAAGGAGAAGACACTCTCTATGGAGTTACCTGAGACATGTGTTATGTTTGGCTGCTACATAACATTAACCCCCTCTGTTATGCTCTCTAATTTCCCACTCTCAATTGTTCTGCTCTATCATGGAATACAATACAATAACATAGAATGGAACCCCTTCTCCTCCCAGCGGCTCGACATTTAACATAGCTCGATGGCCATCTAGGGTTAGGGTATTGACTTCCTCAACCCCCAATTAGTGATCAGGCTTGGACCTTCTAGAGTGTTCTAGAAAATCTACTACGTGGCTAGCCCCACACGTTTAAGTAATGAGGGTTGATGTGGCATCCACTCACACCACAGTGATCAATATGGTAGGTCAACTTGTGAGAGGCATAACTTTCACATACGAACTCTAATTGAGGCAATTCTTACAGCATTGGAAAGGTTTCAGTGTGTAGAATATAGAATCTTTCTCCATAGTAAGGTTTGGACCATAAAAAGTGTTGTTTGATGCCTCAAAATGGCTCCGGAATATTTCATACGGTTTTTGGACCCAAATTTCCTAATTTGGACTAGCCGCCAAATTGGCCTTGCAAGTTGATTCCTCCAATTTTTCCACCCATTAAGTACTGATATAGATGATAAATAATATAATGGTCCAATCCAGATAATACCTCTCCATTTAGGGAGGTTTTTGGTCCCCAAAATATTCACTGAATGAGGTGAGAAAATTTTTCCTCTACCTTCTCGCTGGAGTACCACTTTGATTTGCATGGAAGTTGTCATTTCAACCCAATCTACCAAAGTTCATGATGCTCCTGTCTTGTAGCTTTGGACCTATTCTATAAAACTATGTCCTCTGCCAACTCTTCATGAGCATCTGGTGTTAAATCCCTATGGAAGGTAGGACCTGCTCCTCCTCTTGATCCAACATGGAGGGCTCATAGAGTTTGAGATTCTCCACATTCACTACTGAGTAAATGCACATGTATGGAGGTAAATTGAGTCTATAGGCGTTATCTCCCACCTTTTCCAATACCTCAAAAAGACCATACTACAGAGTCTTGATCTTCTTACCAGGACTGTGTAGTCTTTTCTTATTCAACTGTAACCATACTCTATCTCCCACTCTAAATGTTCTCATTGTTCTGTGTTGGTCATGTCTATCCTTATACTTTTCCTATAACTTCTTCAGCATCTCTTGTACTTGCAAATGGATCTTCCTGATCTTCTCAACAAAAAAAATTCAATTTTAATCCATCTCCTATGAGGTCATCCCTCACTCCTCCTTATTATCCATATACAACATCTAAGGGTGAAGGTGGAAAATATCCAAAGCAAGTTTCAAAAGGTGACTTACCAGTAGAAGTGTTGACTACTTTGTTATAAGAATGTTTTATATAGATCATATTTTCATCCCAGGTCTTCGGATGCTTCTGATTGTAACCCCTCAAAAGCTGCACCAAAGTCTTGTTGATTGCTTTTGTCTTCCCATCTGTCTGTGGATGGAATGTTATAGATCTCTTGATCTTAGTGTCCATTTTCTCCCATAATGTAGTTCAAAAGGAACTGACAAATCTAGTGTCCCTGTCTAAGATGATGCTCCTTGGTATCCCAAAGTGCACCTAGACCTGTTCAAAGAAAAAGTTTGTTGCTTCTTGTCCCTTGATGGTATTTTTACAAGGCATGAGAATGCAGATTTTGATGAACCTATCAACTACTACAAATAGATAGTCATGTCCCTTCCTGGTTGTTGGTAAACCTCCTACAAAATCCATGGAAATACTTTCCCAAGGTCGTGTGGGTATAGGTAAGGGATGGTATAGATCTTACTTCTTGTTATTGGGTTTGCTAGTACAACAAAGTATGCATCCTCTAATATAATGTGCTACATCGTCTTACATTCTAGACCAGTACACATACCTCTATAAGTTGGCAATTGTCTTACCAAAACCAAAATGTCCTGCAACATTGGAGGTGTGAGCCTCTCTGATAAGCTACAAATGTTCACCTTTAGGTACACAGAGCTTGTCGAGCTTGTGAATTAAATCATTCTGGAGATGATAGTCATCCTTGATGTCACTTTCTTCTATATGAATTTGGCCCTGTCGCTAATGAAACACCTCCTCGAATTCCTCATCTTCTATGGATGCCTCTTTGTATGCATCATGGGTAAAAGGCTCCATGTGCATCAAAGTTCCCAGATGTAATCTTGGAAGTGAGTGGCCATGAAAGCATGTTTTCCAACTTGTTTGTTCTACCCTTCTTATACTTTATGACCAAATGAAATTGTTATAAGAACCCCATCCATTTGTAGTTCTTGGTTTGTTGTAACTTACTATCGACCTACAAATACTGGAGCGGCTAGTGATTTGTGTGGATGATGATCTCATTTCCCATCAAATAGAGCTTCCACTTTTTGACAGCTTGTACCAAGGCATAGAGCTCCTTGTTGTAGGTAGGGTAGTTTAGGATCACCCCATGAAATACTTCTAAATTATCACATACATACCTTCCTCCCTACATTAGGAATGATCCCATAGTATACCCACTTGCATCTATCTCCAATTCAAATGGCTTCTACAAGTTTGGTAGTGCGAGCACTGGTGCTTGATTGACCTTTCTTTTCATCTCATTTTAGGCATTTTGTTGATTATTCCCTCACTAGAAACTCTTACTACTTATTGTTATTGTGTGGAGTGGTGCAACTACGACTGAAAACGAAGCTATGAACTTCTACAAGTACCGTGTTGCCCCAACAAAGCTCCTAAGTTCTATGCAATTTGTAGGAACTGGCCATTTCATGATGGCCTCCATCTTGGCAGGATCTATTTTGAGCTTTCCTCCATCGATCGCATACCTTAGATACACCAAAGATTGTTGAACAAACTCGCATTTCTTGAGATTGGCTAGCAGTTGGTGCTTCTTCGAGGTCTCTAACACCTGCATAAGATGTGATAAATTCTCCTCCCGAGTAGCATTATAAACCAGTATATCATCCAAATAGACAATAACAAATAAATCTAGATAAGGGTGTAAAACAACATTCAGTAGTCTCATAAATGTATATGGTGCATTGCATAAAATGAATGGCATAACCAACCACTCATACAAACCTTGCTTTGTCTTGAAGGCAGTCTTCCAGGTATCTTCTTCTTTTACTTGTACTTGGTGATATCATGATTTCAAATCTAGCTTAGTGAAGTACTTGGCCTGTTGCAATTGGTCCAACAGATCATCGATCACGGGAAGAGGGTATTGATTATTTACTGTAATTGTGTTCAATGCCCTGTAATCGATAGACATTTTCCAAGTACCATACTTCTTGGGCATAATTATGATGGTGACCCACAAGGTTAGGTACTTCGTCGAATCACACCCTGCTCTAACAAATACTCCAGCTGCTTCTTTACTTTGTTTACTTCCAAAACAGATTGTCTATACAGCCCAATATTCAGCAAGGGGGAGTCTAGCAATATTTGTATTTCATGCTCCACATCCCTCTTGGGTGGTATCCATTTAGGCTCCTCAAACACTCCTATGTATGCATGTAGAAACTTTTCCAACTGATATTTTTTCTCTTTCGTACACCCCTCCTGGGATGTCTTTACTTTTAACGACTCTTCACTAGATTGATTTTCCCTTGGGAAAAATAAAACTTATTTCTTGCTAGAACTAATTAATTTCTTAGCTTGATTGGCACTTACCAATGAAATTTTTTATTTGTCTTTGTGCGTGTTGATGATGAAGGATTTCATGTCCTTGATGAGGAGAGCCTGATTGGATCTCCACATGAAGACAACATCCCTCATATACATGTAGGGGCTTCTAGACACTACTCCACATACATCCAATGGTACTACATCCAATTCTACTTCATCTATAAAATCAACACTTACAACAAATTTAACCTTGCACCGCTTTGTTACCTTGATCTATGCATCCTTGTTTACCCAACCCAATCGATAGGGGTTAGGATGAATGTGAACCTCTATTCCAAGATTTTTGACCAGATCCACTGCTATGAGATTAACATGTGAACCAGAGTCGAACATAGCATCTATCTTGGTCTTCTTGACATGAACCTTGATGTGAAAGTGTTTGGTCATCTCCTTCTCTTCCTGGTGAAGAAGGCTAATGAGATTCACCTCATTCTCCGTTGATGTGCAAACAATCTTCTCATCCACATATGAGCTACTTTCAACCTGATTGCTTGAATATGTGGCTAGAAGATTCTTTTTCTTTTCGTCCTTACAGTTCTTTGGTTTCAACTTTGGATGTATTTTCCAACACTTTTCCTCAGTGTCTCCATCAATGTGATTGTGATGGTTTATGGGATCTTTGCACTAATGTGTAGTGGTTGTTGTCTTCTTATCTTTTCCCCTTTCAACTTCTTCTTCCCCTCCTTGGAATCTCCCTGATGCTCTTTTTACTTATAACCACTTGGTTGTCTCTTCTTTTGGTCTATGTTTTACAGGAATTGTGCCTATACACATGCCTCATCCATTGTCCTTGGCTTGAAGAGCATCAAATACTTCCATAGATGACTATGTAAATCCCCTAGATACTTGAGGAGTACATATGGGTTCTTGGGATAGATATCCAACATTATGGCCATCTTTCTAAACTCAGTGGTGTACTCATGTACACTCTTCCCCTGTCTCTGCCTAAAGTAGTGCCATCAGATCCAATGGTCTTCTACATACTCGATATGGTAGAATTGGGACTTGATGATGGTTTTGAAGTCCTCCCACCTAGTTACCAGCAGATCACCCTCCATCCTAAGTGTTTCTATACGGCTTTCCCACTAGGTTAAAGCATGGCCCTTTAACTTCAATCTAGCAAATGAAATCTTTTTCTCTTCATGTATAAGGTGAACATTAAAATAAACTTCTAGTTGTTGCAACCAATGATTCAATTTTAATGCACCGATCTCACCTTGGTATGGATTTATGTCCACTTTTGCTTCCATATTGAATAGGTATTGTGAAGGGTTTATGACACTCAAACTTGACTACTCTTTCTCGAGTTCTTTCCATGACCCCTTTTTCTAGGTCTTCCTAGTCTCCTGATTTCCCCTCTGATCTGATCTCTAAGTTGGAGCCTCCATCATCTATGAACGATTCTAGATCACTTGCTAGAGATGCCATGAGGAGGTTCATATTGCAGTTGATATCGGTGACCTGTGCTTCCAACCTCTCAAATCTCTTTTCTTCTAGATCTTGAGGGTTCTTATGAACAAACTTGTCTACCATGGATAGGGTTTCTGAGACTTCACTTTCAGCAGATTCCTAGATCCTACAACTTCCCACAAATACCCAAAAGAATATTTCTCTGATACCAACATGATCTGTAAACTATCGTAGATATTCCATTGGAATGGTTCGTTACAAAAGATCTGATAAATAAAACTGAAATCTACACTATGAAGGTTGAATTCATTTAGATTTCAAAATATTTAGTTACTGATTTTCTGCTTATGCATGAAATAAATAGAATGCAAAAAAATAGAGAACAGTAAAATACAATCACACACCATCCAAAAATTAACAAAAATATTTTCTCTAGGAAACTCTTATGGGAGAAAATCCAGCTATAAGGTGAGGTTGCTCTGCTCTCTTTTCTATGGTGTGGAAATAATGCAAGTACAAAGGAGAAGGCACTCTCTATGGAGTTACCTAAGACTTGTGGCCTATTAAGACGATACAGAACATTAACCCCCTATGTTATGCTCTCTAATTTCTCACTCCCAATTGTTCTTCTCTACTATGGAACAAAATACAATAACATAGAATGGAACCCCTTCTCCTTCTAGAGACCCGATATTTAACATAGCTCGATGGTCATCTAGGGTTAGGGTATTGACTTCCTTAACCCCCAATTAGTGATTAGGTTTGGACCTTCTAGAGTGTTCTAGAAAATAAACTACGTGGCTAACCCCACATGTTTAAGTAATGGGGGTTGATGTGGCATCCACTCACACCATGGTGATCAATACGGTAGGTCAACTTATGTGAGGCATAAATTTCGTATACAAACTCCAATTGAGGTGATTCTTGCATCATTGTAAATTTCTTGATGTGTAGAATATAGAATCTTTTTTATGCCTTAAAATGGCTCCAAAATATTTTAGACGATTTTTTGGACCCAAATTTCCAAATTTGGACCAGCTGCCAAAATGGCCCTGCAAGTTGATTCCTCTAATATTTCCACCCATAAAGTACTGATATAGATGACAAATAATATAATGATTCAATCTGGATCAATATCCTAGTCCCATGTTGTCACTCTTAGGAAACGAGGGTAGTACTAGGAGGCCTTGATAGGGGCGGCGTATTGTTTGCCTCGCGTACTTAACACTTTATCATCTTGGAGCCTGGAGTAGTGTACTTATCTTTTTAAATGGTTGTTACATGTATCCCAAAAGGGCATGTACCTCATTCTCCTATGAGAAGAATGGGATAAAGGCCCAAAGGTAGATTGCAGTTGGCCAAATAAAAGAAAGATAAGAGAAGTTATGATTAAAATGCAATAATGGGATAATAAAGGAAATCAAAAGCCATCATATATCTTAAGCTCTACCCTCTCTAATGGTGATCACCCCTTTGTCCTAAAGCACGTAATGCATATTAATCTTAAAGGACCTTACATCCCAAAGAAATAAAAGGAAATATTAAATGCTTGAACCCTAAAAAGGGGACTTGCAAATTGAAGAAAAAGGAAAATAAGGGGTTTGGAATGCAAAACAACATAGAGGAAAGGGTATCTCAAGTGCCAAGTGCACCCTCTGCAAAGGCACTCATGGAAGTGAGACCAAACATTGCCTTGCATGTTAATGACAACATGTCCATGAAGTAACCTCTTCCATCTCATTTCACTTATACTTACACCATGAAGGGTTTCTCGGGAAATATCCATCTACCTAGGTACTAGCATGCCTAATAGGGTTTTTTGATGGTCCTCCCATACCTAAACTTTCCAAATTGCATAATTTTTTGAGCTAATGTGAAGTTTGAAGAGGATACCTAATATGAATTGTTCATATGGCTTATGTATTAAGCGATGACTTACTTTATATGATTGTTGGGACTCTTATACGTTGTGATTATTGGTCTTGCTTGATTCTATGGCTTTGACTGACTTGGCTGCACTTGACATGATCCTTTGGAGGACATCCTTATGATTTCACCCTCGACATTGTGCATTATATACAAAATATGGCACGTGTGATGCAGAGTGAACTTGATGTTCCAACATATAATCCAGGAACATCTCCTCCTAAACCTCCCACGTATGTTTTAAGAATATATGATAACTATGTGGGAGTTCTCTGGGATGAATTATTCCCTAAGACTATTCCTATTATACCTATTAAAAGAGGTAATAATAGACAAATTCCATTGAGACTTGCTTGGGGATTAACAATCCATAAGTCTCAGTGATTGACATTAGAGAAGGAAACTATTAATATTAGAAAGCCAGAGTGGCAAGGCCTCACTTTTATTGCAATATCTCAAGTTAACGCTTTGCATGGTCTTCGATTTCAACCTCCATTTCTATATGATTGATATGAAAAGATGGGAAAGTGTGATTTTGTGTCTAAGAGAAAAGTTGAAGAAGACATACTGAGATCAATTACTATGTAATATATGACTTATTCGATATATTCACCTTAACACTTTTTAATGATATGATGTACTATATATGTTATTCAATATCTTAATCATTCCATTTTGTTACTATTCAACATCTTCATCACTTAAAATTTCAATCGGATCACTAAATTGATTCATAGTGATGAAAATTTTGAAGAATCAAGTTCATCTAAAACATATACATATAGATAATGATTATCATCTAAAAATTCATGCTCTTGCCCATGACTAGAAACAACATAGATCCATCTTAACTCTAGATCTAGAGGGATCAAATCCCTCAAGGTGCAAATATTTCCTCAATTTTTGCACTCTAAAAGGAGGTTTGCACCTTGAGGGATTTGATCCCTCTCAATGCATGATAGATCCAGAGTTAAGATGGACCTACATTGGTTCTGCCTTAAAATTAAGAGTCCTACGGATAAAAACCTCATTATGTAGATCATTTTTTTATTGTGCCCTTTCATTGGATTACCTTCCATCAAGAATTTGACCATGTTTCTATGTCCTACCTATGATTTCTTCTTCCAATATTGTTTCCGATGGAAGTCCCATATTTAACCACTTCATATCAAAGTCACCTTAATGGTTGGAAATTCACCATTTACATAGTTGACATACCAATGCTCTATTTACTCCTCACACTGATCACTATAGTTCATTCATCCTTGGTCCTTTATTGGATATAAGATGGTTTGTTTCCCAATTAACCTTATAGGTTTGTTATGCCTACAACACTCAATCAATATGTGCATTTCAATTATAAAATAACAAAACTATTAATTTGTATTCCTGACCTTAGCATTGTCGATCCAACCTTTTCATTGGCTTATTGTCTCATACTACATTGGTACCTTAGGCTTTATTTGAAAATTTCCCAAAAGTTTCCAACTACATAGTTTTAAAGTATAAACCTTGATCATCTTGTTTTCAATCAAAGAACCCTTTCAATCAAGAAGTAGTCACTCAAATTTATATGCGAGGTAACCTTTCCAAGGTTTCCAACTCTATTGAGCCATTCTCGTATATTTTGTTCAACTTATAGGGTCTTATCCAACCATAGGTTAACTTTTCAACCCTATCTTTATTCCAAATGTCATACAAAAAGACTATGTGACCTTCTTCAAAGTAATGTTTCAAGTTAGATTGTTGTCATGGTATCTTTTTATTGTTAGGCTATTACTTATAGAAAGATAGCCCACACTCAATCTTCATCTATATGTTCAAGTTCCTCTAATCAATATTTAATGGATTGCTCATTTTACAACCTTTTCTCCACTACAATCCACAATGATGGTACTTGGTATACTATTGGCATGATTTCTTCCTTGTTGAAATCCAATTGGAAAGGTATTTTCATTGAACATTTCTCCATGTTGTCTAATATGCCCAGGGAGAAGCATGTAACCAATTGTCCTATTCTAACCACTTCAAGTCATTGTCCTTCATAAGTATAGACACTGTAACGACCCTTATCGTTACGACTGCCTGCGAAGCAAAAGGTGCAATTTTTATTCTTTTTAGGCAAGAAGGCAACGACGACAACAGTTGAACCACACAACCTGACGATGAACACATGCACGTAGATCAGACCACAGACAACAACGACTCAACACACTAGCACAACGATCAACTAGGCGAAACATGTGCAAATCAAGAGATAGGAACGAATCCCCGCCGGACACACAACACGACAACACTTACAAGCTAAAGAAAACCTCCAGAATCCCGACACAACGGTATCGACGACCAACCACTAGAACCTCTATGGCACGCAATACCAAATGCATGAAGGCGTTACAACCCAAGTGCCAACAACGAGCTTACAATGATCAAACAACACCCACAACGAGAAGCATAGACTCCAGCCAAGTTATCATTTGCCTCATCAGGAATCATGTCATCCCCAGGTGATAGGTGCAGTAATAACCCTGGTGCAACATAAACTATCCGAACCAAGGACACAAGATAAATCCAAGCGCTAGGAGCTAAAATACTAGCAAGAAGACTACACCCACACCCCAAGCAACAAGTCGACAAGATGCAAGACAACGACATTCAAAAGGAAATCCTCAAGGTATTACCCAACTCCGCCAACAACCCAACCATTAACTGATAAGCAAGATGTCTAAGTGCAAAGGTTGAACTGTTACCAAGCTACTATGGTCATAAATGTTATCATGAGGTGAACTGAGTTAGGCACTGAACAACATCAAGAAATGTTGATTAACATTTACCCACTATCCGTTAAATTAAGTGACTACTGATCTATGTTGCTTATAAATAATCGACTTGTTGTCTAATTTGACAAGTCCTAATTAATCAATAAATACAAATCTAATTTAACAATTTAACAGTACATAACGATATTAACGATATCAATATATAACGTTATTAATATAACACTATTAACAATATCCATATATATCACTATAGTTATAACATTATCAACAATATTAATTACAACATGTTGTCCATCATATATAAAATCTGCTGACGATTATAATGCAATTTGTTGTCTAATTTATATAAGTGGTTGTCGTCAATATATAAATGTTGCCCAATATGTCAATATCAATATATTGATATTCCCAAGCGGAAACATATCAATAAACACGTTGTCCAACACATTGATATCAATAATCACGTTGTCCAAAATTCTCGTTGTCTAGATGATATCTGGGATGAGAACGCAGCCTAAAATCATGCTGCCAAGCATTTATACCATGTCTAGCATAAATAGGAGACGATGTCTAGCATTTAAAAGGAAGCTCTATCTAAAATTTGTGGTCTATTATCACATGACACCTGTTGACTGTTACTCATAACAAATTCGTTGTAAATAAAATATTGTTGAGTTAAAACCATTGTGGTAAATCGCTGTCAACAAAGGCTAATTCATACACAACTTAATTCTATTAACTACACAGTAAATTCGATGTCATAAAATAGTGCTTATTTATTACACAACTAAATGTTGTTTAATACACCCATATGGCAGATCTTGCACTCATCAAAGGTTAAACCACAATCCTCCATAAATATTCAAACGTTGTCATACAATCCAGATCTATGTCCATACTAAATTCTAAGTCAACGATAAAAGCTTTGTACAATAATAAAATTGTTGGGCATGGCTATCTGTTATCAACAAAATTAAAAACGCAGGAATAATACGCTCACAACCAAAACGCTACCCAAAAACGCAGGGAATAAAAACACTATCTCTATCAGGTTATAAATGAACCGTTGTGAAAAAGGGATGGAATCGTTGTCTCAATAAATATGAAATTGTTGTGAAAAGGAATGAGTTTGTTGTGCAAAGGATCAGATATATAATCCCTGGTAAGGTTCTACTAAAATGTTTCATTTCGAACACGTTTTTGCTGGCCAATAAGTAGTACAAAAAGATGGAGAAAAAGCCATCAAACGCAGCACTGGGGCATCCAAGGAAGTAAACATGAATTCACGGCATAAGGACACACCACCATTCACACATAAGAAACGATACCCTCTACACAGTAATTCTCCCCCACTCACACAGTAGAAATGCACCAATGACACACCTAAAATGCTACCATACACACAATAGCCACACCACCATTTTCACAGTAAATGCAACTTCACATCTCTATCAATCAATTAAGTTTGTTGCCTACATAATATTTAGACTGTATCTAAATGAAATTCAATGCCAAGCGATCCAAGTATCAGAGTAAATAATATGTAATCGATTAATCTATGTAAAATGCAAAGTAATAAAAGAAATAAAACGCAGTCCAGTGTGGCCAAAGACGGAGTAAAATTCGTCATCAAAACTAATAAATCACAGAGGGAAATCGCAGACCATATGTATTAAAAACCGCAGAGTCAATTCGCCATCAAAGGTGATAATCACAGAGTTAATTGGCAGACCAGATGTATATATAAAAAAAAACACACACACACAGTAAATTCGCCAGGAAATGTATCAAACGCGGACTTAAATTTCCAGGAAATGTATTGAAAACGCAGAGATATTTCGCCAGGAAATGCATTAAAAACACAGACTTAAATTGCCACGAAATGTATTGAAAACGCAGAGATACTTTGCCAGGAAATGCATTAAAAACGTAGACTTAAATTGTCAGGAAATGTATTAAAAATGCATAGTTACTTCGCCAAGAAACACAGAGATCAAAATGTAGAGGATAATAAGCGGTTCGCTAAGGGAAAGGATAAACAATCGCATAGGTAATCAATCGCAACAAGGCGCAAGACAATCACTCAACCAGGAACAATCAACAGGGGTAGACAGTTGGGAAACACTATCCTTCGCTCATCATCCACACACAGAAAAGCAAGGCATAGGATCTATAGGTCTATTAACACCGAAGTGACGATCATCGATCTGGCTCATGCCTGACTGCTCAGGCGTGGACTGATGATCTAGGGATGAGGATGAAAGATAAAGCACAATCTCCTCATAATAATCATTAAAACAAACAGAATAGTCATAGCAATCAGGGATCGGTGCCAAGGGAATCACTACAATGCAGCGAGCGTAAAGCTATGACGACTTTAAGTTCTCGATTAAAAACGTTGAGTAAACACCTTTTTTTATATACAATAGAAGTATAGTAATGGAAGTGCAAGATCAATATTAATCTACCATTCAAAATAAAAGCATGCGTACCGTAGCCCAAGGTCACAGCTCCGAGTCGTTATCCTGCGCGCTTCGTCCAGCTCCCGCTTGCCGACCGATGTGACTTCACCGGTACCTCCCAGCCAACACTAGGGGTACTCTTCTTCCCCCTTAGCCCCCCGAGCCGCAAAGGGGCCACGCACACTAAACCCAAGAACAACTAGCAACCAACTCGCCTTGCAAGGTCAAACTACCACTCGTTACCCGAGCTGGGTATCCCAACTCCCACAAGATAAGTTAGTCAAGACAAAAAAATTGCAGTGTAACATTACGCATAAAAGAAGAGATCCATCCTCCTCCTCCTCCCTCCTTTAAATAGAGTTTCTAAGTGATTTCTTTCCCAAATTCCCATTTTTTTTTTTCAATAATTTAATTCAGAAAAGTTCTCCCCCGTACACATGTCACCCATCCCCTTCGTTGCACCAGAAATTAATTTCATTAATTATTTAATTACTCCTATTTCCCTCACCCACCTAAAAGCATTCCTAGAATCTCTCCTAGGTGTCCCCATATTCCCTTACATATTTTAATGACTTACGTCCTTACTAAATTCCTAGTTGAGTTCAATTTAGAAAGTTCTTAAAGGAAATATTTCTTACTAAGTTAGTCATTCTGGTTTTTTTCCTTATGTTTCCTCCGTTTTCCCTTAGTTTCCTAATTCTTTTAAGTTTCCCTATTTTCCCTTTTTATCTAAAACTCAAATTAGCAAGTGTAGAAAATTACCTTTTTCCCCTTTTTCTTTTTAATTAAAAATTTTTAATTAGCATATGTACAAACAATCATTTCCCCCTTTTTAAAAATTTAATCCCCCAAAGTAATTTGATTTTAATAAATTAATTGAATTTCTTACCCCCTTCTCATCACATGTTTAATGATTATTATTATTATTATTATTATTATTATTATTACCACACGTATCACTTAGACCTAGATTTTATTTTCCTAGGCTGGGCAACATTTTTATTAGGGAAATTGTTTTTAAATCTTTCTTATCACTTCATTCTTTCTAAGGCCATCTAGGTTTATTCACTTATTAGTTAACAACGCGACGTTCCCTTCATGACGCACTAGGTGCTCCAAGGGTGCCACTTACCTCATTATGTTTCCCTTGCACGACGTTCCCTTCAGGACACACTACGTGCTCCAAGGGTGCCACTTGCCTCTTTATGTTTTCCTCACGCGACGTGCCCTTCAAGACGCACTATGTTCTCCAAGGGTGCCACTTGCCTCTTGAATGACTTGGTAGACATCAAAAACCCCTGGAGTCAATACTTCATCAGGTGATATTGTGGGAGACTAAGGGCCTCTAAGGAATAAGGTCCCTTCCTTATTGCGCGCCCCTTAGAATCAACGTGAGCGACTATCGTAGTCTTCCCTCACGACATCGTGGGTCTTCTCGAACTAGGTAATCGTTAACCTATAGTTCGAGCCATGGCAGGAGTACTAGTAGGTTGTGGCAAGGTTGTTGTCCACACCTCTCCCTCAACATCTTTGTTTGTCGTGCGTGACCCCTCTACTCCACATGTGAGTCTGGTCGGCAAGCTATCGTCAACCTGCATCAATAATGAATCATGTCAGAAATAAAATCAATCATCATAACATCTAATCAGATGTGCATATGTCATATCAACAATAATAAAAAACCCAATAGTCCACTCCCTAACTCGATCCGGAGTCCAAGGGGTTTCATCGATGCCTCCACATCCTCGAGGTTCAAAGTCCTGCACACTCAGGAGAACCCAATCAATAGCACATGTCTATGTCAAAACAACAAAATAACATGTCATCATATCCATAATGCCTCATAATCATAATTAGACGCCCAATAGTATAATAATCTGGATCACTTGCAAGCAAGTGTCCTCAAAGAATAAGTTCACTTAGTGCGCACAAGAGAGGGATGTTACATATACCCCCTCTTGGTATAAACGTCATCCCGAAGTTTCACAGTATATAAGTGCTGAAATAAGGTGTATCACAGTATCATAATTCTATCTATCAAACAAAAATGGAAACCATTGGTGCATATCATATGCATCCTCCCAGGTCGTTGAGTGCGGACTATAGTTGTCCCACTGGACCTTGACTTGATCTACTGTTTGACATCGTAGCTGTCGAATGCAATGATCCAGGATGTGGATCGGCTCAGCTATGAGCACCCCCTCGTCCAATACCTGCAAGGAACTCATGTCAATAACATGTGTAGGATCACTAATATAATGTCTCAAAACAGATATGTGAAAAACATCGTGTATACGCCTTAAAGAATCAAGCAAGGCTAGTTGATAGGCCACAGACCCCTTCCTCTCCACAATCTTGAAGGGTCCCATGAACCTAGGAGATATTTTAGCTCCCTTTCCAAATTTGATCGAACTCTTATATGGTTTTACTCACAAGAAGACTCGATCACCAACTTCGTAACTACGGTCGACACGGTGCGCATCGACATAACTCTTTTTTTGATCCTTTGTCTTATTGTTTTCATTTGATCTTCCAATTATTGGATCGCTTCTGGTCCCACCAGGACCCTATCCTCAAGCCGATCCCAACTCAGAGGCATTCGACACGGTCGCTCGTAAAGAAACTCGAAAGGCGCCATCTTAATGGTGCTTTGGTAATTGTTGTTATATGCGAATTCTACTAGTGGCAAGAATTCTTCCCAACGCTTCTGTTGGTCCATCACGTACATGTGTTCCAAGATTTGGTTTGTTCGTTCGGTCTGCTCGTCAGTCTCTGGGTGATACGTAGTACTAAATTTAAGTTGGGTTCCCAAGGCCTCTTGGAAACTAGTCCAAAATCGTCCCGTAAACACCAATCCTCGATCAGATATAATCCTCTTAGGCGTGCCATGAAGCCCCACAATCTCACTGATGAAAACTCTAGCTATGTCAGGTGCCTGATACGTCGTACGCACAGGAATAAAATGAGCACTCTTCGTCAGAGAGTCGACTACCACAAAAATCGAGTCGTGTCTCCTTTCCGTCAGTGGCAATCCAACAATGAAATCCATCGAAATGACCTCCCATTTCGATTCCGAAATAGCGTGAGGTTGTAGTAATCCTGTTGGATGTCTATGTTCAGCCATTACCTATTGACATTCTAGACATCTTGCCACATAGTTGACTATGTATGCCTTCATTCCTTTCTAGAAGAATAAGGATTCGATCAGATGAAGGGTGCGACGGTGTTTTCAAAGATCGATTTGCGATCAGGGTATCACCAGTTACAGATCAAGGAGGATGATGTCCCCAAGACCACCTTTAAGACGAGGTTTGGACATTACGAGTTTACTGTTTTACCATTTGGACTGACAAACGCCCCAGGGGTATTTATGAATCCGTCGCACCCTTCATTCCTCGGCAATGGATATTGATTCTTGATCGTTGCCTTGTTCAATTGATGGTAGTCAATGCAGAGTCTCCATGACCCATCCTTCTTTTGTATGAAAATAACAGGCGCACCCCATGGTGACACACTTGGATGTATAAGTCTCAGGTCCAACAACTCCTTTAGTTGCATTCTCAACTCCTGTAACTCCGGGGTTGACATACGATAAGGCATTTTCGCTATTGGTTCAGTCTCTGGTTTTAGGTCTATGGTAAATTCCAATTCCCTCTCTGGCGACATCCCAGGTAACTCCTCCGGGAAGATGTTCACAAAATCTCTCACCACAGGAACATGTTCTAGACCTTCCGCTAATCCCTTCTCGTTTAACGCAAGGATCGCATAAAGCTTACATCCCTTGCGCATGCTTTTCCGTAGCTACAAGGAAGAGATAAACCTCAGGGAAACTCCCTTGTTCCGACCTACAATCACGCGTCTTTCTCCTTCATCATCGACCAAGCTCAACCTTTGCGTCTTATAGTTGAGTATCGCCTCATGCGATTCCAACCAGTCCATACCGATCACGACGTCATAAGATCCTAAGATCGTGACGTACAGGTTGGCCCAGGGGACAAACTCTCCCAGGTTAAGGGTACAGCCTGTAACCTTTCCTCCAACCTTATGTTTGGCTCCCGAATCCATCTCTACAAAGCTAAACTCATCATGTTCGACTGCCTTTACCTTGATCCTCTTTAACGCTGCACCAGAAATGAAACTCTCGGTAGCACCGGGATCTATCAAAATACTAAGGGTTTGGTCAACGATGGTACCTAACATCTCGAGCACAGTCGATTGGTGCTATGCCTAGCGGTTATTCATTGTTGCATGAATCCGATGGGCCTTGCCCAAATGTCCCACGATAGTGGGTCCGACTGATCCAGATGCTCTAGTCCTCTCCATTGGGCAGTCGCGCTGGTAGTGTGTCTCCCCACATGTCCAACACCCCTTCTTCGGTCCAGTACTCCTGGTACCCGAAGTAGAAGCCGACGACCCATCGTCCTGGAATCCTAGTTTGTTCTGTTGAACAGGCCTAAACTGATGTTGTTGCGGTCGATGCTGCTGTTGATGTTGTGGTCCCCGATAAGGAGTCCGCTGTTGAGGCATTGGTCGTCGAGGTGTAGTGAAAGTGGATCCTCTCCGGAAGCCATGATACCCTGGCGTCTGTCTAGCTGGTGTCTGATGCTGCAGCACACCAGATGACCCCTGCCTTGCTAGTCTCATTGGAGTCCTGCTCTGACCCCCGCTGATAAGCTCCTCCTCTACTATGAGGGCTTTCTGGACGGCATCATGCAAGATATGAGCCATCAGAATCCTAACCTTTGCACGTATGTTGACATTAAGGCCGAACAAGAACCTGTTGACCTTAAGTTTCTTAGTATTAAGGTGTGGAGCATACCAAAGAAACTCCATAAAACAAGCCTTGTACTCGGGCACCGTACAGTCGCCTTGTCGCAAGGTGTTGAACTCGTTGAGCTGACGCTCAATGAATTCCTCTGAAAGGTACCTCTCTCGAAACCATTCCTCGAACAACTCCCATGACACGTCTTCGATGACCATGTTCAATTGTGGAAGGAGCATCTTCCACCATAGAAGAGTGCTCCCCTTCAGTTGAAAGACCACCATGTGGACCTTTATGTTGAAGGTATAGTCGTGAAGTGCAAAGCACATCGCCATATTCTCCAACCATGCCTTAGTGGCTGTGCCTTCCATGGCACCAAAGAACTCAGGAAATTTGACCTTCTTGAGTTCGTGGTGAATGCTACCAGTACCAACCGGAGCGTGCAGTGGACTCTCAAGGGGTGTCGGCGTCCTGGCCTCCTCTCTGTCCAAACGGTTGATCAATGCCTCAGACATCCGTTGAAAAGACCTCATCGGCCCAACCACATCACCCACTGCTATCTGCTCCTTCCTGAAAACCTGTTCCTCTCCCTGAGGGTTAGACCCCTCAGGCGTGGATGCCACTGGAGGCGTCACGCCTATTCGCCTCGCATCCCTTCGTCTGCCTCTACGGCGTCCTCTAACCACGATTACCTGCACGAATACAAGTCAACTTAATTATCAACCTTATAATCAAATATCATATCAACGAAATCCGTAGTGATCCCAAGTCGCGGGTTGAAACCTTGCTCTGATACCATATGTAACGACCTGATCCGGATTATTTTTGGCACGAAATGAGAGCAGAGATATAATAAATAAATGCACAGAGATATCGCGTATATCCAGTAATATAACAGAAATATATCAGAGATGAAACCATAAACACAGAGATACAGTAATACACGATTTCTATTAATGAAAGAAATGTACAGAGACTGTAAAAATACAGAGTGAAAGACTCGCTAGAATGGTGGCAGCTTATCTCTGAGAAGAGATGTGACGGCTACTCACATTCACGAGAAGATGGTTACAATGAGGCTCGGAAGGCCTTTTTACAATAGACGGGAATGCCAAAAGTCCTAGACATCCAAAAACCTAACCCTAGGAGATGAAGCGCCAAAAGTCATGTGGGCCCCGTTTGAGTAAGTTGGTGCATCAACTTCCCGGGGTCGTAACTTTTGCATACGATCTCCGTTTTAGGCGTG
>ML812429.1:43358-78072 GCA_009831015.1 Picea engelmannii
TTAGGCCCTCAAAATGGCCCCGGAAGTGAAAACCTGCTAAAAATAGTAAATTGCCAAAATGGCCAGAAAACTGTTTTGAGCCATTTGGAAAAGGTGGGTGGCCCCCGATATCCACCTAGATCACGACCCCTATCGTTACAACTTCCAGCGAAGAAAAAAGTGCAATTTTTTTTTTGTTTTTAGGCAAGAAGGCAACGACGAAAACAGTTGAACCACATAACCTGACGATGAACACATGCACGCAGATAAATCCACAGACAACAATGACTCAACGCACTAGAACAACAATCAACTAGGTGAAACATGCATAAATCAAGAGATAGGAATGACTCCCCGCCAGACACACAACATGATGACGCTTACAAGCTAAGGAAAACCTCCACAATCCCAACACAACGGTCTCGACAACCAGTCACTAGAACCTCTATGGCATGCAATACCAAATGCATGAACGCGTTACAACCCAAGCACCAACAACGAGCTTACAACGATCAAACAACACCCACAATGGGAAGCACAAACTTCGGCCAAGTTATCATTCGCTTCTATCCAATAGGGCGCGCCATGATCCCTTCATCAGGAATCATGTCATCCCCAGGTGATAGGTGCGGAAATAACCCTTGTGCAACATAACCTATCTGAACCAAGGACTCAAGATAAATCCAACGCGCTAGGAGCCGAAATATTGACAAGAATACTACACCCACACCCCAAGCAACAGGTCGACAAGACGCAAGACGGCGACATTCAAAAGGAAATGCGCAAGTTATTACCCGACTCCGCCAACAACCCAACCATTAACTGATAAGAAAAATGTCTAAGTGTGAAGGTTGAACTGTTACCAAGCTACTATGGTCATAAATGTTATCATGAGGTGAACTGAGTTAGGCACTGAACAACATCAAGAAACGTTGATTAACAATTACCCACTATCCGTTAAATTAAGTGACTAATGATCTATGCTGCTTATAAATAATCGACTTGTTGTCTAATTTGACAAGTCTTAATTAATCAATAAATGCAAATCTAATTTAACAATTTAACAGTACATAACGATATTAACAATATCAATATATAACGTTATTAATATAACACTATTAACAATATCCATATATATCACTATAGTTATAACACTATCAACAATATTAATTACAACATGTTGTCCATCATATATAAAATCTGTTGACGATTATAATGCAATTTGTTGTCTAATTTATATAAGTGGTTGTCCTCAATATATAAACGTTGCCCAATATGTCAATATCAATATATCGATATTCCCAAGAGGAAACATATCAATAAACACGTTGTCCAACACATTGATATCAATAATCATGTTGTCCAAAATTCTCGTTGTCTAGATGATATATGGGATGAGAACGCATCCTAAAAGCATGCTTCCAAGCATTGATACCTTGTCTATCATAAATAGGATATATTGTCTAGCATTTAAAAGGAAGCTCTGTCTAAAATTTGCGGTCTATTATCACATGACACCTGCTGATTGTTGCTCATAACAAATTCGTTGTAAATAAAATATTGTTGAGTTAAAACCATTGTGGTAAATCACTGTCAACAAAGGCTAATTCATACATAACTTAATGCTATTAACTACACAGTAAATTTGTTTTCATAACATAGTGCTTATTTATTACACAACTAAATGTTATTTAATACACCCATATGGCAGATCTTGCACTCATCAAAGGTTAAACCACAGTCCTCCATAAATATTCAAACGTTGTCATACAATCCAGATTTATGTCCATACTAAATTCTAAGTCAACAATGAGATCTTTGTACAATAATAAAATTGTTGGGCATGGCTATCCGCTATCAACAATATTAAAAACACAGGAATAATACGCTCACAACCAAAACGCTACCCAAAAATGCAAGGAATAAAAATGCTATCTCTATCAAGTTATAAATGAATCACTGTGAAAAATGGATGGAATCGTTGTCTCAATAAATATGAAATCATTGTGAAAAGGAGTGAGTTCGTTGTGCAAAGGATCAGATATATAATCGTTGGTAAGGTTCTACTAAAATGTTGCATTCAGACCACGTTTTTGTTGGCCAATAAGTAGTACGAAAAGACGGAGAAAAAGCCATCAAACACAGCACCAAGGAATCCAAGGCAATAAACACGAATTCACAACATAAGGACACACCACCATTCGCACATAAGAAACGATACCCTCTACACAGTAATTCTCCCCCACTCACATAGTAGAAACGCACCAATGGCACACCTAAAATGCTACCATACACACAATAGCCACGCCACCATTTTCACAGTAAATGCAACTTGACATCTCTATCAATCAATTAATTTTGTTTCATATGTAATATTTAGACCGTATCTAAATGAAATTCAATGTCAAGCGATCCAGGTATCATAGTAAATAATATGTAATCGGTTAATCTATGTAAAACACTGAGTAATAAAAGAAATAAAATGCAGTGTAGTGTGGCCAAAGGCAGACTAAAATTTGTCATCAAAAGTAATAAATCGCAGAGGGAAATTGCATACCATGTGTATTAAAAACCGCAGAGTCAATTCGCCATCAAAGGTGATAATCGCAGAGTTAATTGGCAGACCATATCTATATAATTAAAAAAACCACACAGTAAATTCGCAAGGAAATGTATCAAACGCAGACTTAAATTGCCAGGAAATGTATTGAAAACGCAGAGATATTTCGCTAGGAAATGCGTTAAAAACGTAGACTTAAATTGCCAGGAAATGTATTGAAAATGCAGAGATACTTCGCCAGGAAATGCATTAAAAACGTAGACTTAAATTGCCAATAAATGTATTAAAAACGCATAGTTACTTCACCAGGAAATGCATTAAAATGCAGAGATAAAAATGTAGAGGATAATAAGTGATTCGTTGAGGGAAAGGATAAACAATCGCAGAGGTAATCAATCACAACAAGGCACAAGACAATCACTCAACCAGGAACAATCAACAGGGGTAGACAGTTGGGCAACACTATCCTTCGCTCATCATCCACGCACAGAAAAGTAGGACATTAGGATCTATAGGTCTGTTAACACCAAAGTGACGATCATCGATCTGGCTCCTAGCCGACTGGTCAGGCGTGGGCTGATGATCTAGGGATGAGGACGAAAGATAAAGCACAATTTTCTCATAATAATCATTAAAACAAATAGAACAGTCATAGCAATCAGGGATCGGTGCCAAGGGAATCATTGCAATGCAGTGAGCGTAAAGCTATGACGACTTTAAGGTATCGATTAAAAATGCTTAGTAAACACATTTTTTTATATACAATAGAAGTATAGTAATGGAAGCACAAGATCAATATTAATCTAGCATTCAAAATAAAAGCGTGCGTACCGTAGCCCAAGGTGACAGCTCTAAGTCATTATCCTATGCGCTCCATCCAGCTCCTGCTTGTCGACCGATGTGACTTCACCGATACCTCCCAGCCAACGCTAGGGGTACTCTTCTTCCCCCTTATCCCCACGAGCCGGAAAAGGGCCACACACACTAAACCCAAGAACAACTAGCAACTAGCTCGCCTCGCAAGGTCGAGCTACCACTCGTTACCCGAGCTAGGTATCCCAACTCCCACAAGATAATTTAGTCAAGACAAAAATTCTGCAGCGTGACGTTACGCATAAAGGAAGAGATCCATCCTCGTCCTCGTCCTCCCTCCTTTATATAGAGTTTCTAATTTATTTCTTTCCCAAATTCCCATTTAATTTATTTTTCAATAATTTAATTCAGAAAAATCCTCCCCCGTACACATGTCACCCATCCCCTTCGTTGCACCAGAAATTAATTTCATTAATTATTTAATTACTCTTATTTCTCTCACCCACCTAAAAACATTCCTAGAATCGCTCCTAGGTGTCCCCATATTCCCTTACATATTTTAATGACTTACGCCCTTACTAAATTCATAGTTGAGTTCAATTTAGAAAGTTCTTAAAGGCAAGATTCCTTACTAAGTTAGTCATTCTGCTTTTTTTCCTTATGTTTCCCTTTTTCTTTATGTTTCCCCCTTTTCCCTTAGTTTCCTAATTCTTTTAAGTTTCCCTCTTTTCCCTTTTTATCTAAAACTCGAATTAGCAAGTTTAGAAAATTACCTTTTTCCCCTTTTTCTTTTTAATTAAAAATTTTTAATTAGTATATATAACAAACAATCATTTCCCCCTTTTTAAAAATTTAATCCCCCAAAGTAATTTGTTTTTAATAAATTAATTGAATTTCTTACCCCCTTCTCGTCACATGTTTAATGATGATTATGATTATGATTATTATTATTATTATTTTTACCACAAGTATCACTTAGACCTAGATTTTATTTTCCTAGGTTGAGCGACATTTTTATTAGGGAAATTGTTTTTAAATATTTCTTATCACATCATTCGTTCTAAGGCCATCTAGGTTTATTCACTTATTAGTTAACAACGTGACATGTCCTTCGGGGCGCACTAGGTGCTCCAAGGGTGCCACTCGCCTCATTTTGTTTCCCTTGCGCGACGTGCCCTTCAGGACACATTATGTGCTCCAAGGGTGCCACTCGCCTCTTTCCATTTCCCTTGCGCAACGTGCCCTTCAGGACGCACTACGTGATCCAAGGGTGCCACTCGCCTCTTGATTGACTTGGTAGACATCAAAAACCTATGGAGTCAATACTTCGTCAGGTGAACTTGTGGGAGACCAAGATCCTCTAAGGAATAAGGCCCTGCCTTATTGCACGCCCCTTAGAATCATCGTGAGCGACTGTCGCAGTCTTCCCTCACGACATCGTGGGTCTTCTCGAACTAGGTAATAGTTAACCTGTAGTTGGAGCCACATCAGGAGAGCTAGTAGGTTGTGGCAGGGCTGTTTTCCACAACTCTCCCTCAATGTCTCTGGTTGTCATGCATGACCCCTCTACTCCACATGTGAGTCTGGTCAGCAAGTTATCGTCATCTTGCATCATAAATGAATCATGTCAGAAATAAAATCAATCATCATAACATATAATCAAATGTGCTTATGTCATATCAACAATAATAAAAACCCAATAGTCCACTCCTTGACTCGATCCGGAATCTAAGGGGTTTCATCGATGCCTCTGCATCCTCGAGGTCCAAAGTCTTGCACACTCAGGAGAACCCAGTCAATAGCACCTGTCTATGTCAAAACAAAAAAATAACATGTCATCATATCCATAATGCCTCGTAATCATAATCAGACACCCAATAGTATAATAATCTGGATCACTTGCAAGCAAGTGTCCTCAAAGAATAAGTTCGCTCAGTGCGCGCAAGAGCGGGATGTTACAGACACCAACAATTTGTTTGTACTTTTTTATGGACTATATTTAAAATATATACCATACTGGTGATGGCCTTTTTATTAAAATGGGTATCTTATTTGGAAACGATATGTATTAGACATCCAAACCTACATATTGCATACTCAAATAAAAATTTTGTAGTCACTAGAGTTGTTTCTACCTTCACTACCCATGCCTTTGCCTACTTTTGTGAACATATTTGTGGAGACAATAACATATTGGCATCATGTCTTATTTACAAGCACAAATAGTTCGATGAAATCTATCCCCCAATGCTCAAAAGGATGCATTGGAGACATTAGATGAAGCTTAGGTGCTCACCTCCCAATTGAAACAATCATTGAATATCATTGGCCTCCATAATACTGAACAAATGATTTTTTAGGTAGTCCTTGTAAAACAAAAATGACCTTGAACATTACCCAAATGAGCTTCTCTCAACAATTGTTATATTACCAATGGTGGCACACATCACCTATGTATGTCATCCATCTTGATTATGTATGATGTGCCTACTAAAGTTTTAAATCTTAGTGCCCTTTGTAAGAGACTTCACCTCTAAGTCCTTGGCATTCCTTCAAGAGCATGTCCCCGCTATAAGAAGTAATAGACATTTTTTAAATAAATTGGTGTAGATTTTACTTTAAACAAAATATCATCAAAAAATTATCCTTCCACTTTTCCTTCAAATTCCTCATTATCCACCTAAGATAAATGGTTGGGTCCAACGAGGGACTTACCTAAGATATCAAAATTTCAAAGTCATATTCTTAGAACAACATCAACCACTGTCAGAGCCTTCCCAATCGTATTAGCTTGTTGAATATGTACTTCAAATCTTGAAAATTGACATAAAGGTTAAACTTATCACTCAACAAGTAATGTTGAATTTGTGTAGATGAAAGGCTATACCTAAATCTTCTCGCTTGTAGTGTTGTAGTTACACTATGTTGGTGATATATTTTGGCTTGAAAAGTAGTTGGATGTTCCATTTCCTTATTCTTCAATTGTGCGAGGATAGCTATGATAGCGATACCCAAGGTATCCACATGAACATTAATTGAATTCATCCAATCGAGAATTCTCAAGATTGAGGCATTCACAATCTTGTCTTTTACTATCTAAAAAATCTTTTGGCATTCATTAGTCTATATGACCAGTGTTTTCTTCTTTAGTAGAATCTCCATCAAGTACACTATCCATGCATATCCTTTAACAAATTTCCAATAATTCCTTGTATTCTCCAAGAATGAATTACTCTTTGATGTGTTGGTCAGGGTTCAAGGGCTATGGACACTTTTCCCCTGTCAAGACCTACCATCACTCCTTCCGTTGAGACAATGTGTCCCACTAATATTGTGAAAGGTTGTACAAATTGGCATTTTTCAGGTTTGAGAGATAATCCAATTTCCCTACACTTGTTCAACATCATCTAGAGATCAAAGACATGGTTATTTGGACATATAAACAATTCCCAATCATCCATTTATGCCTCCAATTATTTGTGGATGAAGTCCTTAAAGATCTCTATTGTTGTTCGATAGAAGTATATTGTGGTGTTACTTAATACTAAAGGTATCATCTGATATGTGCACCTCACATTTAGTCATAGATATCATTAGTATCATATTCTTCTCCCTTATCAACACTTGATTGTAACTTGAATAGCCATCAAGGATCTCTTCTCACGAGGCCTTCTAAAATATCTTCTACAAAAGTTGCTGGAAAATGTTATTTTATAGTCCCATGATTTAATTTACGGATTTCCATGCAAATCTTGAGTTTTCCATTTTTCTTCTTGGACACCATTGTTAGTGAGACTCATTTACTTTCATCTAGTCGATAAATGATACTAACATCCAACTACACCTTTTGAAGTTTCCCTTGAACCTTTGATTTATACTTTGGGTTCATTCTATATATCCTTTACCTCACAATGTTGGCATTGGGTTGAAGTTCAATCCACAACTCTTTGAATTTCTTTACAATGCCTTTTGGATTGTGATAATTGTCAGAAAATACATTGGAAAATACCTTATATAGGGAAATGGCCTTGACCACTTTCTTTCATACCAACAATCAACGATCTCCAAGTATTTGGTCTATTCGCCTTCCTTAGCAATACTAATCTTTTTTAGAGGTCCTCATGTGTACTCCTGCACTATAAATATACAAGTTTCTCCTCAATATTCCTATCATTGATTTTTTCATCACTATATTTACGAAGAATAAGATCCTCATTATTGGGAGCTAACACCTTGAAAACTAGCTTCACATAATTGTTGTCAAAAGTATCTTCTCAGTCATACTAGTGCTTCTTTTTCAAAAATTTTAACAAAGTGGCATTATCATTGGTTGAGCCTTCATTCAAGTCATCAATAAATATCTTTCCTCTTGTTACTTTCCAATATTTGGTTTACTTTTGAAAATACAACTTATAGGCAAAACCATCGATAAAATCTAGTAGAATATGCATTGTTATTTCTTTAGGAGTTATAAATTGCTTCATCAACTCAGGTTTGATCTACATCAAACATTGTAGATGTCAAAGTCTTATCATCCCTAATATCCACAATAATGTTTTCCCTTGATTTTGATAAATTGGCATATGAATAAATCCTTAAACTTCTCCAATGGAAATTCAAGTTATGGAATGAAATGGGTACTCATCTAGAAAATTTGTAAGCTATCCTCCCCACTATAGTTAGAAACTACTTCACCTTTCCTTTATCAAAGAAAAAAAAAATCTTTACTCGGATTTGTGTAATGGGAGCCTTCATGGGAGGGGTAACTCATAGAGAACTTCAATATCTAGATCACGGTCGTATAGGATTGAGTTATGTTTTATGAGGTATTTCCCTCCCTAATATTCTATTATCAGGGTCATGCTTTGTACTTCTACTTGAAATAGGTTTTTGACATACCTCGAGTAGACTTCATGGTTTTCATGCACTCGTCCATGTAGGACTTTATCTGAAAATTTGGTATTAGTGACTCATCCATGTTGATTATATAAATTTCAACTTTGATTACTCACATGCTCTTATCAAATGGAATGCCCCCCTTATTTTAGTCTTGTCTAAACATCAATGCCAACTTATTAGAGCAAATTGTGCCCCTAATTGAGTATTATTATCCATGGTCTTTGAGGATCACCCAATATGCTTCTCTTGAAGGTATCAAAACCTTGAAGTTGGCATATGCCTTGATCTTGCAACTTTCATTCTTATTCACAATCATCCTTTCAATAGATTTACATATTGTGTGATTGGTTATCGAATTCTCACTGCATTTTGAGATAAAAATGGTTGGCCAACTACATTCCAATAAACGAAGGAAATACTATTGATCTCAGCTCGTGGTTAGCTACTACTTCATATATTAATATCTCCATGATAGTCAGTATTGATTAGACAATTTAGGAACTCATAAATCTTCTTCTAACCTTTCTTGTCTTTTGAGACAACATGTGTAGTAGATTGGTTATCTCTTTTACCTTAGTTTCGCATGCTCGTGCCTTATTTCTATCAAGGTGTGGTCTTTGTGCTTTGCAAATTGGTTGCATGCTCAAATGACTTTGAGTGTTTTGTATAAGATGGTGGTTGTTTCTTTTATTGAAAATCCACACATTTGGAAATTGTATCATAATTTGTAATGAATAGAGTATATATTTTCAAGGGAAGCATTAGAATAGAATAATAAGTTGTCAACAAATTGACACCACTCATAGAGTTGCATGCATTGTGGGATTTTTTTGTTGTAATTATATATAGGTAGCTATAAATAAAAATTGTGTTTTAGCTATTGATCTCTCAATTGTGGTGCCTCTATGCACTTAGATAACAAATTTGGGGAAATATAACAAACTAAATTATGGCGCCTCTATGCACTTAGACAACAAATTTGGGGAAATGTAACAAAATAGAATCTCATGTATATTTCAAGTGTAATGAAATACAAATTAGAATTTGTGCATTTTTCTTCTTCAGTCCTCTTAAAGTGTTTTTGGTACATTCTATATATCTTTCTCTTATAGTATTTATATTGAGAAAGTCTATTTKTTTTTCCTTTTTTGGATTATAATGTGGCTATTTGTAATACTTYTCAAGATATAGTTAACAAAACTCTATAGTTTGGTTAGTTCATAAAAAAATAAAAGGGAACTTGGTACTTCATTTCCATGCTATTGGTTCATAAAGTAACATAATAAATTTAAGTAAATAATTTGAAATTTTAGGTTTAATAGAGTAAAGTTGGTCTCAATTGATTTGTTATTATAATGCTAATATTTAATTATATTATCATGTTTTACAAGTCACATGTTGTAGGGTTTTTACAACTACTCATTCACAACCCCAAAATTTTGGCAAAACAAAATTTAATTCATCTTATACTCCATATTTTAAAACTACTGCAATTGGTGTTCACAAGTTTTCTACCCATGCCATTTTTTAAGAGGGAAGCACATTTTGATAAGATTTTCCTATTTAGATAAGTTGAAGATATTATTGATCATTTGTCAAATTGGATTAGTTTTAAATTCATGGATAAGTGAAATCATCTACAACACCTATGTTCTTAGTAGCATTTTTCTTCCAACAAGCAACAAAGAAATTTTTTTAGCATAAATGAAGTCAAAGAAGAAGAGTCATGGTAATGTATGGATTTAGAAATGTTGATGATAATCTAGTAGCTAGTGGATGGAAAATCAAAACATGTCACTTCCAAGAACAATATTATTCTCACTAATCTTATGGGCACATATGCACCTTGTGGAGGCGTCTAACCTCTAACCCCTAGTTTGTATTTTCTAGGAGTTTCTTTCCTTGTGTATATTAGTTTTCATGTATGATGTTGAACATGAATATATTATGTTGCAAAATCATGTTAAATGGCTTCTTGGTTGGTTAATTATTGATTATCTTTGTACTTATGTGAGTATGTAAAGAAAAGGCATGCTAAATATGCTAGGGTTTTAGACATTTTTTTACATAATTTTGTTTATTGAATTAAGGATCTTATCTCTTTGATGTTATATTGTAATTATGTCATTGAATACGTTAGTTAAATTAGGGTTTTGACATGGTCAAAAATGATCATAGATTAGAAATATATAGATAGACTCCAGGGGTATGAGAAAATGTGGTTGTTTTTGTTGTTGTTACTATTAGGTTATTAAGTGTTGGTTGTTCCAGTTATTTCCCATTACTACTGTTATTTTATGGTTGATATTTCTGCATTCTTGTTATAGGAGAGAGGTTGTATTTGGTGATTGTGTTGGATTGGTGTAATGAAAGATTCCCTATAATTCAAACCATGGTTATGATGTTCTATAAAAATGATTGGTATGCAAATAGATCTCCATATTTTCTATTATAATGAATGGGAATGCATTATGTGTAGTTGGAAGTCTTGGATCCATAGAATAGATAATGGAACAAACTGTTAATATTTAATCACAAGGAAGAATGGTAAAACCCTATCCTACAACCTATCTCACTACCCTAAGTCTTGGTATTGTGTATTGTGCTTTGGGTGAAAACTTCCCTCTCGCAGGGATTAAATATGCTAGCACTATACTACACCAAACCTTGTTGGATACCTAAGTGGACCCTATTCACAATCATCCTTTCAATAGATTTACATGTTGTGTGATTGGTTGTCGAATTGTCACGTGAAAGCTTATACATGTGTTATTTCATTCATATGGGTTTGAGTGCTAGCGTTGAATGTGAATTGCATTCTTCATCATAATTTTCTGAAGTTTCAGTTCACTTTTGTATCCTTTTGCTTCAGGGGAAAAGGGTTGACCAGAACTCCAATTCGTTGTCTACCATATTTATCTGCTTTGGTCTTGCAAGATGTTCATTTCCTCTCCACTTCTTCCAGCTCCAAAACTTATGACACAATATGATATGTTCAATTAACCATAGTTTTGATTGTGCAAGTGCATGCTTCAGAACCAATTGAAATTCTCAGAATATGTGAGTCTTCCTTAAACATAGTCCTTCTTTTCAAATGAATATATCTTTCCCTGATCAAAATATATTTGAAATTCTTCCCTTTGGGCAGCAAATGACTAAAGTTGTGATGATCACCGATTATGCCCTAAACAAGTGTGCTTGAGAGCCATTTGATTGATCAATATCCCTAATATCAGATCTCATTGTGATTGAATCATTAGAGGGAGACTTAAAATGATTCCTTTTTCCTCGAGGATAAGCACACCCTCTATCATAGAGTGACAATCACTTCAATGATTTTGCTCAATAAACACAATCCTGAGCAAGGTTGTGAACAATCGATGTGATTCCTTCAATCTAGTCCAAGCTATAAAGTATTCTTCAACATATGTTCTTTCAGCATCTTGGGGTAACCGGTTGTCCAACCATCAATGTCAAATAAAATGCTACTGAAACAAGTGAGTCTTACAGTTGAACTTCTCAAATAATTCTTGCACATGGTTTCCTCATCAAGATGGACTAAAACCGCGATTGAGCCAATCTTTTAGTCGAACAAAAATGAAAAACATTAAACTAAAAGAAGAAAGCTTTGTTGAAAAGAAAATTAAACTAAAGCAAACCTTCACAAACTGCAAACTAGACTAATCGCAATAGGCGAATTTTATTGAAAAAACAAAGACAAACCAAAATCTACACTATATAAATGAAAATGAAAGCAAGCATCTACACTATGTGTGCATAAAGAAAGGAACAAACTACGCTACTCCTATTCCTACTTTATCTTACACTAGTTGAAGAGGGATAAGTAAAATCATAGTTCCAGTGTAGCCAATCAAGGAACTCCAAACCTGCAATTGTATGTTCATTGAAGGAAAACTACAGAGAATGAAGCAGTGAGGGATGAAAGATAGGAAGAATTGACTCAAGCAAGTCTCCACATAGCAAGTTGAATTTGGCGATGTTATGATTGATGCTACAAGTAGACATGTAGGATTCCTCCAACCAAGTCTCAATTCCATCATAGAATTTACAATAATTGTTATATGAGTGTTGGAAGGAAATTAAAAGTGAGTGACACGCCTGATGAGACTCATAAACAAAACTTGCATGAAATATACCTTGTGAGAGAGTCTCGTAGTGGGTATCATCGTTCATTCCAAGGGTTGAAGTAAGACAATGAGCACCTAACATAACCATCGGTTGAAATTGGAGTGCTTCATTATCGATGCAAAATTCATCGAGTCCATATTTCACATACCATGCATGCTGAGAGGAGAGATGATAGTTGATTGTTCGAGGGAAACATTGAGCAAAAGATGAATCCAAAGCTTCTTCTATGAAATCAATGAAATCACATGAAGAGTGTTGGAGAATTAAAATATAATCCAAGGACGAATGATGCATATTCCCCTGAGGATTAACATGTAATTCTAGAGCATATTGAGATGGCATAGGATCTTAGATCGGCTCAATATTTCTTGTTTCTTGTGTGGTGATGGGTTGTACATTCAGTATGATTTCTTCATGGAGATCTGAGAAGTCATTATGCTATGCACACTTTGTACTTTCTACGATTAACATTTGTGCATCAAGGTTAGAAATTTCAGATTGTGTAGGATCGACGAATGATAGGTTAGTACTCACATTCAATTCCGGAATAGAAAAGTAGACATCGAAAACAGGATTATCAATATCAAATTGTGATCCAGCATGTTCTGAAAATCCAGATTGAGAAGGATTATGTGTCATGGATGGACTGCCATTAAGAAAAAATGATTGATCGATCAAGGTTGGGAACTCTTCTTGGTCTGATTTATCATTCAATGTTTCATCACTAAAAGAGCAGTGTGAAGAGTGTATTGCATTATAAATAGGTGGGTGTTCATGTGAGTGGTTATCATCAAACAGATTTGTATAAAGGGAATGACGATCTTCAGATTCTGAAAATGACGGGATTTCTTCAATGAGGGATTCATCACAGAAGAAAATATATTCATGATTTTTTGAAGGGGAAACAGTAAATGGTTCACACTCTAAGGCTAAGGGGTCTAAGATTTCTGATAAGGATTCCTCGTTACTGTGACAAAGTGTTGGTCAAAGATCATGTACCCAATATCCTTCGTGGTCATATTTGAATCTTGTGAATGAGATATGATTTGAGTGTCCAGATTGTACCCTTCGAGCATATAAACGAGGTATGAAAACCAATTAAGGATTTGTTGGTCTAAGGGTTTGTCATTTTTAGGAAATCTATAATAAATCTGCATAACTCTTAGAAAGAATTTATCCACGGATTTGTTTCTGAGCCTACAGATTTCTGCAAGTTGATCAAAGAGTTCATCATAGACATAATATTCATGAGCAACTATAAACACTTCCATAAATCGTTTCCAACTATGAATCGATTTCACTAGCAATTTTCTAAACGAGGTTTTGATTCACCCATCAAATGTGAGGATAAATAGTCGGCATGTTTCATTGTCCTGAACAATCTTCATATTTTGTCGAGTGATGTCAAATTGATTAAGGTGCATGAGTGCGGAGATATTCCCTTCACCATCGAATTTTGGATTTGACAAGAGATCAATTGTCTTGGTCGAGATTCCCTCGGTGAGTCTTGGAAGACTTAAAGGGTCATCCCATACAAAGATACGAAGAGGAGCCATGAGTTGGTTAATAGATAAGTGAAATGAATCCACATGGGCATGCTTTTCATCTAGCCCTCCATCTAGCGCCATTTCTATTGGTGGGTCAAAAATCTCCCTTCGTCGACGACATGGGTTACCCCTGGTAAGAAATCTCAATTAGGCCTCTCATTATTTGGATTAAGGAATCCATCCGGATTCTGACCCGGTAGCCATTATTGGTTTTTGTTTCACCAGTTGCGGCCCGGTCCATCGATGAAGGTGAATGATGGATGGTTATGCAAATGAAAGATGTAGATGAAGATTATGTAAATGCATGAAAGGGATTTGACCTACCCTAAACCTATCCTAGCCTAACTAGGAGCAAGTTATCATAACTGAATGAGTTGTAATGAAACTAAATAAACCCCAATCGGATAGTTGTCATGAAGGTGCACAGTTAGAAACACATGCATATAAGTCTATAACCAAAAAATTCTAGGTCATATTTTTGCATACATTCACAGCTCATATGCTCAAGACATATAACATAAGAAAGAACAACAAAACTGCAAGAGTAACATAGATTGCATTAGATTAGTCTATAATAAAACATGTCCTTACATCCCATGTGAACATCATACATTTCACTTGAATTAATTCGCATTAAAACAACAACACACACAAGTTATTCTCTCTATCAAAAGTTGGCCCTGAGAGCTTCTCAATATTAGTAGTTTCAACAATAGTACATCAAAGCTCCAAGGAACAGCTTCTCAATTTTAGTTGACATTGTATTCCCAAAACAGTTCAGATATGTACCATGTTTAAAGAGCCAAAATCCCTTCTTTTAGGTACCATTTTAGTATTTATTAAGGCTCAATATGACTCTTTTCCTTTTGCCTACCCCCATGACCTTTCATTTCCCAACCTTTTTATTTATTCCCTTGGTAATGATGAGAGGAAAAAGGGAGTAGTTACATTTCGAGTTTATCTTCTAGTGTTGGTGGGCCATGATGGGTTCTGTCTATAGTGTCCATCTTCAACCGTAATGACTGGTTTGGATATTGGAACATCTTGGTTGTTCAATTTTGACAGCTGATCATCGTGAGGTTTAGACCCTTTCCTCAGTTGTTTGAGTTTGATTTCCCTTGATTCTCCTTTTCCACTGCTACAACTATTATTATTGTTGCTTTGTCATCCTTGGTTGTAGATCACATTGCGAGGATGTTGGATGTGACCTCCCCTCGATGTCGGTACCTAACACCATTCAACATATCGTAGATGAGTGGCCTCATAGGGATACTTAAACAAAATATTAAAACATAAAAAAACTATTAAAATAGGCATTCAAACCCATAAAATTGAAGCATGAACTAATTGAAATTCTGCATAAACTTCCCTGAGTTTGATTCATGGTTCTTCTGCTCATGACTGAAGTGTTGGGGCCGTCGACAAGGTGTCAGATCTTAATCCTGAAAAATGAAGACAATTGGTTGGGAATTTCTTAAATCATATGAATTTGGAGTATTAGATCTCGAAAATACATTTCCAACGGTATAAGGAAAGTGTGAAATGGGTGAAATACGAATATGAAGTCTAGGGGAGTGGTGTCCCTTATCGGATGAGTTAATGAGAAATCCTCCCATTTGCATCTAGGAGTGAGTATGAACTCTTAGGAACTCCTCGGGTGAGAATCTATGTGCCTGAAAATCAATCTATGTGCCTGAAAGAATAGGCTCCAGTGTGTTCATCAATTTTGATTCCAATAGATAGTTGAGTTGTATAGGGTTCTCTTTCCCTTTTGCTTTCTCCAATAACTATTAGTGTGTTTTTAGAAATCATATCATCCTTACCTTTCATATCTGTATTTAGTGGGGTTTTCCCTTGCCATTAAGCGATGTATGGTAGGCTTAGTTGTTGCGTTAAGATATTTCTCCAGGAAAAAAATCCTAGAGAAACCCTGATTATTCATGTTTAAGATTTTTGCATAATCGTTGAATCATCCCCATTACCACCTCAATAGGTGTATCATCTCCATAAGACTTCTTTGTTAGAATTTCAAATGCGGAAAACACAATTCACATATGATAATTAACAATCACACAGATAAGGAACACAGGGATTTCACGTGGTTCACCCAAACGTTGGGCTACGTCCAACAAGCATAGGCATCGGTTGTCTTATTATTCAAATCATGGAGATTACAGCAGACTTGCAAGTTCTCTCATATCCTCTCACTCTGTCTCTCTCTATGTCGTATCTGCCTCTACGGGCTTACATGTATTTATATACATTTACAAGAAAGTGATTATTAAATGCAATCCCTATCAATATTCTAAATTGGTCTATTTGGTTATAACCAATGCAGAATAATAGGATCCAAATCCATCATTAGAGGAATTCTTTGTCACCAAATCCCAACAATATCCACCTTGACAACAATTAACTTGATACATTGCTCCTTCATTTTTTTCATCACCTTTTCTGCAATCCAGTAGAAGCCAAGCACCACTACAGCTTCTCTAATAAAATTGGTTTCATGATCTCGCCTATGTGACTTGCACGAGTTTGGATTTCCTGAGGGGTTACTCCACCTCCAACATGGCTTCCACAACTGTGTTGTGAGACACATTTAGTGATAGGTCTCCTCCTATCCAAGACACCTGATACATTACAATTATCACAGACCATCTCAATGTAACCATTATAGGTGACATTTGTGCTTCTCAAACGTTGAAGCACCCATTTCACTGCAACCCCTGAATCTGTCACGTATCTGACAACATCATTAGCAAGTGAAAAATCCGGTCTTAACCATTTCATCACATACAACAGACCTCCTACTGAACTTACAGGAGACATAACCTTTTCTTCTTTATAGACAAGACCTATGCTTAAAGAAAACTTATAATGGAAAGCAAGAGGGATAAAAAGTGGTTTTACAATGTTCATACTGAACTCCAACCACAGCTTACCATTACCATCTCTGTGTACTTCCATGCCTATAATTTGTTTTGCTGCTCCTTGATCCCTCATCTAAATTGTTTTGTCCACCTAAGTCATTTTCTTACTAATTTTATCCATGCTTCGGCTTGCATCGAGCATATCATCGACAAATAACATCAAGAATGTGAATGTACTATAGACTATATAGTCATTCCTACCCTTTGAAAAATTCTTACTCACTATGAAGGATTCAAACCTCTTATATATTTGCCTGGGTACCAATAGGCCATACAATGAATTATCTAGCATGCAAACAAATTTACCGTTGCAATCTTGAATCAACCCTTTTGGTTGTTCCATACATACTATGTCTTTGTCAATGATGACCTTATGAGAAGTAGGATACCACAGACAACATCCCTTTATACCACCATCATAACTTGCAAAGATATAAAACAAGCAAGAATTTAGAAACAAAGATTTTAAGTTTGGAAAAGATTTACAACTTACCAGTACCTGCAATTCTTTCTTTCTCTTATGATCTTGATGCTTTTTCCATAAACAAGAAGATACATCTGTCACTTCAGATGCCATTTCAGTACTCCCTTCCAGCATATAAAGGTTATCAACCTGTGTTGCCTTCATCACTACTAAATTACCTTTCGACAATGTGAGTGTTCCACCTTGACCTGTATATTTATATCCACAAGAATCCAACACTCCCAAGGAAATCAAATTTGATTTAAGCTCAGGTACATATCTAACATCCGTTAATTCCCTAACAATACCATCGAACATCCTGATTCTAATACTGCCAACCCCAACAGTTTTACAGTGAATACCATTTCCCATAAACACTACACCCTCGTCAACAGGTTGGTAAGAAATGAACCAATTTCTATGTGAGCACATGTGGTGGGAGGCACCTGAATCTAACTGTCATTCTTCTTGATAATGTAAATTACTAGAAACGGATAAAACTTGATTATTCATACCTGAATTTGTTACAACGAAATTTTCTTCATTCGTAGAGTTTTCCTCAGATTCTTTTCTTTTCTATCAATCTTTCTTGAGATGTCATGTTTTGCCACAGTACCAACATTTTGTTTTACCCTTTCTGTGTCTTGACGTAAATCGAGAAAAACTTCTCTTATTCTTCTCTTTAGTTCGACCTCTGACCAGCATCGCCTCTGAAGTTGAGGTTTCTTGACTAGATTTTCTCCTCATCTCCTCGACTAACAAAGCTCCCACAACATAGTCATAATCTAAAACATCTGTTGAGCTAAAGCTAATAGAGGTGACTAGATTATCCCAAGACTCAGGGAATGAACACAATACTGTAATAGCCTTATCTTCATCTTCGAATTTAATTTCCATACTAGTCAATTGAACTATAAGGGTATTGAAGGTATTTAAATGGTCAGCAACTTGTGTACCTTCTTTCATCCGCAAACATCCACGTGAGATTCACCTCACATAAAAATTATTCTTTTAAAATACTATATTTTATCCTCCATTCCACTTTCATAAAAAAACAAAATCATACCTTAAATTTTTCTTCTTTTTCTTCTTGAAAAATCATGCGAATGTTTTAAAAATGGAGATCGACGCTCCTTCATAATGGGTGTGGGAGCGCTACTTTGAATATCAACGCTCCCTTAGGGTTCATGGGAGCGCTAGCGCTCCTTGAGTGTTGATGAGGGAGTGTCAACACTCTGTGGTGTATGATACGGATGTCTGATCTTCACAAAAAATTTAATTTCATAAGTGTGAGTGCGTCGGCGTGTTTCTAACACTGTCTGGGGAGTGTTGATGATTTTCTACTCAATTTCTTCTTGCGGCACCTACTCAATTCACCTTCTTGCAGTAGCTCTGATACCACTTGTTAGAATTGCAAATGTGGAAAACACAGTTCACATATGATAATTAACAATCACATAGATAAGGAACACATGGATTTCACGTAGTTCACCCAAACGTTGGGCTATGTCCACCAAGCATAGGCATCGGTTGTCTTATTATTCAGATCATGGAGATTACAGTAGACTTGCAAGTTCTCTCATATCCTCTCACTCTATGTCTCTCTATGTCGTATCTGCCTCTACAAGTTTACATGTATTTATATACATTTACAAGAAACTGATTATTAAATGCAATCCCTATCCATATTCTAACTTGGTCTATTTGGTTGTAACCAACCCGGAATAATAGGATCCAAATCCATCATTAGAGAAATTCGTTGTCACCAAATCCCAACATTCTTGGTAGCAATAGAGTGAGTGTATCTATCCAACAAAAGACGAAGAGAGACAAAAAGGCTTGCTCTGTTCTCGAGTGAAATTTTGATGATGGGCTCTTCAGAATGTGCCACAATAAAGCACTATGTTGTTTTTCTCCTTTAAGGTTCCATGACAACTTCTCCTATTCCATAGTGCGTTAGCAAGTTCGTGAAGGTCACCATGTGCTTAAACAAATCCACCTTGAACCAATAAAAGCGTGAGACCAGGTGAAAACGTGAACTTCAACTTATTCACAGATATTCCCCTATTGTTTATCATTTACGTTGTATTCCACGGTGCCACCAAAATCCATGCTAAGGTCTTTGTACCCGCCCAATGGTTTCAAAGTTTGGCTTCGAGCTGAGTGAGAAAACCACCAAGTGGGATTTGATGAAGATATTGCACGACTGTTCACCCTAGACTCAACGCCCAGAGCACCAAAGCCATTGTCTCAGCCAATCATGCAAATACCACTGTCAACCAACTATACCTCTTCAATTTCGAACTGTGTATATATCGAATGGTATTGTGGGAGGGCGCCATCATAGTTTCAAGAGGTGATTCATCGTCGATCCATACAGAAAACGTGGACTAAATTCGACCAGCAAGTGTGCCGCCCAAAAAAAAATGAATCCAGAAACCCCCGACTTCATATGTATCTACTAGCTATCAAAATTTCTACCCTTTAATTGTCAGCGATAAATGTACAGTGGGGATCGTAGTCGGGCTTGCTTTATAACTTGAATTGATGATCAAAACCGCAAACCTGTCATACCATAAGCACAAATCGTCCAAGGGTGCTCATAGTGTTTTTTTGTTTTTTTTTCTCATTGCCTCCGATGAGTTTCAGGGATTTTCCTTTCAAGTTCGCTGATGAGATTCGGGGGACTTCCTCTCATCGCCTTCGATGAGCTTCGAAGAAGTTTCTCTCAAGATCGCCGATGGATTCGGAGAAGATCCTCTCACGGTCTCGGATGAGCTTCGGCGGAGTTCCATTCATAACCTTCTATGAGCTTTGGAGAAGTTTCTTTTACTGTCTCCATTGCCATTTAACGGATGAGCTTCGGCGGAGTTCCATTCATAACCTTCTATGAGCTTTGGAGAAGTTTCTTTTACTGTCTCCATTGCCATTTAACAATGGTGTTGGCTAGCTGTTCTACAAAATGGTTTTTTTTATTGGAATCAAGCGATATCAATTTATACGAATTATTATTTTTTGTTGTTCAGTCTATTTCTGAATGTAAAAATATATTCAGTATGCTGAAAAATTTCTAGGGTACTCCTATTCTATAGAAATAATCACTTAAATCTTCCAATCCAACAATATCTTCCAATCCAACAATTTTTAGTGAACTTTCCAACAAATATCTTTAGAAAAAATCTTCATTTAGTAGAATCTTTAGTCTATGACTTTAACAATTATTTCAATATTTAACACTTACCCTTTATTGCCAATCTTCCTTTAATTGTTTTAATATTTGACACTTACCCTTTGTGGCCAATCTTCCTTTTAATTATTAAAGAAAATCTAAATTTAAACATTTTAAATTTAAATTATTATAAATTCATTATGCCGAAAGGCCTATACCTATTGACAATGGGCAGATTTAATAGGGGTTTAGTGCTTAATAAGTTTTCAATCATTAACTTCCTAGCTATTATAAAGACATCCGTTTATGTGTTTACTTTTTTACATTTACCTAATTATATTTAAAAATTACCACCTAAGTGATTAACAGAAATTAAAATATTAACACCAGATAAATGAAGCTCAACCGTTTATTTGTTAATCAATAATAAAATTTAATATATTCTTTTAAGGATTCTTTTCATCTTATCAGCCTTTCGGCGTTGATGAGCCACAATTATGTGGTTGTGCTAGTATATATAATAGTTAAAAAAATCAATTCAAACGATTCGCGTTGAAAGCATTTAGATCCAACATATTGAACTTCGAACTGTGTGCCTAACACAAACATCTTGCCCAAATCAATCTCATGCGAAGGCATGAACCTCATGCTAACATTATCGCAGGAATATTTAAAACTTCATAACTCACTCATACAAAGTCGAATTGGAGAATCGTGGGAGAAGCGCTTCTAGTGATCCAACTAATCGTTCCATACTAGTATTTCATCTGTAACCATCGGTGGGGCTGGTTCGGGTGAGAAACCTTAAGTGATTCGTGTTGGTAATTTTGGATTTAGGATTTTGATTCTATGAGTTGCATTGGAATCATAATGATGAAAATCATACAACTAGCATGTTTCGGGGATGAAAATTTCACTTTGATGAACATCGAAAAATTGAGTTCAAAAACGTTTTTTAATGAAATTTCCGGTCCCACTTTCGTTGTTGCTTCACCTAAATTTGGTTGTTAGTTTATGTGCCATCTGTGATGTATAGGCTCTTAGCTAACCCATTGAAATTGAGATAATGCATCAATAGCGCAAAGTTATAAATCCGCTAAAACAGCGAACTAATGTACAGAGTGCTTTGCATTGTGTAGGGGCTAGGGTGACTAATTTTCCTTCAAGATACATTTCAGCCAGCACAAGACCAATCAGTGTTGTGGTTAACCCATATGATGTTAAACGTTACTTTCACAATCAAGATTTAGTCATGAAATCGAGAAGTGCAAAATAAACAAGACGATACTATGTGCCTAATATGAAGTAGGTCACGCATGGTAGTCAATCAATGACCAGTGATCTAATTAGGCGTGGAGAGCTTAGTCACCGAAAATGTTTAGGAGACTGACTGATGACGCGACAAGGATCCGAGCTGGAGGAGGACAAGATAGGCCTCAAGACGAAAGCATGTCTTGTTGACCAGGCCAACGTCATTGAGAGAGGGAAGATCATCATCAATGCACTTGTTGATAATAAGGTGTCGACATCCTTCTGTTGGAGTATCGGTGACAGAAGAGGGAAACAAACAGTGCATCGGCTAGGGAGAGACATACCTCGTCGATGTGCAGTGTATTAAGGCGAAAGGAAGAGATGTTGTCGATATGTGATGCATCGACAAAGTGAAAGGAAGTTAGCTGGTGAAAGGCATGCGCGCGGCGAAGGTAATCGTGTGAACATTATCGATGTGTCGACGTTGACCGCGCGAACTTCATTGACGATAAGAACGTGTGTCGATGAGGTTTAGTAGAAGCTCTCTGGTGCATCATCCAAGTTTGAAGGAAGGTGGCCTATGTATCGGCGAAGAAATCATTGGCGTTGTTGTTCCTGAGATTGTTTCTAGTTGTTTAAGAACAATGTCAAGGCATCTCAAAACCTACTTTTGACTACAAGATGGACCTTTCAGTCAGAGAGGGCTCTCTCGAAGACAAAAAAATATTGATTGCATATTGTCACTAGACATCAACTTACTTCATTAGACTCATATGTCATATTTAAAAGATAAACAGAAGGATAGATAAGGTAGGAAGGATTTAGGATTAAATGGCAGGTGACCAAGAATATAGAATTGTAATCCTATAAGACCATATTCCTAATCCATTGGGCATGGAGTCTCATTCATTAGAGCACAAAAAGTTGAATATGTAAGATGGAAGAAAAGAAGAAGACAATTAAATCTCAAATAATATAGACGGAAAAACAATCTCTATAAATCTGAAATTAAGAATAGGCAATTTGTTGGGCATTGTAAATAATGAATCCAACATATCGAAAAGTGAGTGCACATAAAACATATCAGGATTATGGATACTTTTGTATGAAATAGAAATGAATACTTCACCTCTTTCTCATAAGGCTTGATAATAAAGACTCAGGTCCAGTCAATACTCACAATATATATATATGAAAATTTGTATCTTTGATGATTCCTTTATCATTTGTAACAATGGAGGTTGTACCAATTTGTTACACTTCTAACCCACATATTAATATTACAACAAAAACAAAGAAGAAATAGTTGTGACAATTTGAGAAGATTAAACATAGAAAATAGAAAAAGAAAACAAGGCTCTAATTAAAATAATCAATTACAAATACCTTACAGGCTTCATACAAAAACACACCCTATAGTTGTCATAAAATTCCTAGATTGTTAAACCTACTTACGTGATAATGTGCCTGATTTTCCCCAAAATCCTCTATTATATTAACTTCATGTTTCTTTTATAGTCATTCGAGAATTTGTTTGATTTCCTTGATGTTTGGTTTCAAATATTCTCAATTCAAATCCTTACGCTTCAAATCCTCCATTTTACCTACCATCCAAACAATAAAATCAAATATATTAAATTCAAATCAAATCTAAAATAAAATTTGAAATCTAACTAAATCATGTTAAAATCTAATTAAAACTATAAACAAAAATCTAATAATAAAGTGAAACTAAATCTAACTAAAATATAAAAAGTAATAAAACTGAAAAGTAAAAGAATAAACTAAACTATACTAGGCTCAGTTTTAAACATAAAACAACTAAAACTGCAATCTCCTGTGCTCCTGACTGCAAACCCTATTTGCGTGAAAGTTCAAGTTTAAATTCTGCATTATTGAGTTATCTTCGATGTTTCCATTTGACTAGATTTGAGCGCCTCAACTACGCAATTTTATTAGGCGCGACCAGTGTGAACTGATAAGAATACCACATATTCTTCTTTACAAACTGTAAGAATCTCTTCATAAATTTTAATTGTTTTCCTCATGAAACATTTTGCAATATTGGTGGAGAATTGCGGCATTCTCTGATTTTTTCAAGAGTCCGTTGTCTCAATTATTTCCTAGAATGAACTTATCCTTCCAGAACCCTTAGATCATAACGGAATGATTATGTGTGCCCCATTCTCTATAATTGCTTATATGCCTTCGTTGCTGTCAATGAACTATCTTCAAAGAAAAATCCGTCCAAGAAAACATAGAGTTTGATCCACTGTTGTGGCTTCTTGTTTTATAAAGGCCAGTTTCTTTTTATCTCTGTTATATCTTTGTATATCCATGTGATCTTTCGAATTATTCCCATATTATGTTTATCATGTCGATTGGCCAGTAAACCGGTGCGCCAATAGCTGAATGATGAGGTAGCTTGTCAAAAATAAAAATATGGTGTCTTGATTAAGAGCTGGATCTTTTAATGGTGATCTTTTTGGCAGAAAAACGATAAATGCGCCAAGGAGAACACTTATGCAATCCAATGAAAAATTATGCATGGCATCTTCACTTTCACGATCTAATGATGATGTGGAATCTGCCTATATTTTATTTCTACAACAATCTCATGAAAATGAATCATTCCAATGTTTTTTTATTGCCTAGGACAGGGCTTTTAGCGCTATTGCAATCTGCACCACAGTCATAGTCATTTTACAGTGGAAGATTACAGGTTAGTTTACAGTACACCAAGTCAACTACAGGATCAAAGGTAAGTCTTAAGGGTTATGGTGTTATGGTACATGCATGGTGATGATAGTATGTGATATGGTATATATTGGTGATGTTATGGTACATTCATTAAAAGCATTATTGGTTATCTTGGTGTATGATCTGGTTACATGTTATGGTGCATACTTGAGGCTTGGTACATTGTGTTATGAGGTTGTATCTTGTTGACATTAAGGAGCATGCTTGAGCCATGTGTTTGATGGATTTTGGTATATGACTTAGGCACAACATTGGATGCATGGTGCATGTTGGTTGAGGTCTATTTGGTGAGATACATTGTTGGTTCATATCTTGGTTTATTGATATATGGTGTATGGAATGATATGGTATATGGTTGATGTGCATGGTTGACACATGTTATGGTACATGGTATGGTACAGGTGTTGGTGTACATTGTTGAGGTGCATGGTTGACACACGATTTGGTACAGGTTGAGGTGCTTGGTTGATAGACGGTTTGGTATAGGTGTTGGTGCATCGTTGATGCACTTGTTGTGGTACAGGCTTTTGTACACGGTTGATGCTTGGTATCATACAGGTGATGGTTTGGTACATGCTTTGGTACATGGTTGAGACACATATCTTATGATGGTATTGGACATCTAGTTGAGAGGTGTCATCGGTATATGATCCATGTGAAAGGATCTATTTGGGTATCGGTGACAGTGACAGGTTGGACAGGATGATGTGACACGTTGGATACAGTGACAGGTTATAGGTTGATGTGATAGTGACAGAGTGATAGAGACAATGACAGAGAAATTGGGAGAGATTTTCAGTAGTCCATGAGTTGCAATGAAGGAAGTCGCGGGCATCCATGTGTTGCAGTATAGACATGTCGTGGATATGTAGAAAAGTTTTGAAGAAGAATGGTACAGGTTGTGACAGGCATTCAGTGACAAAATTGACAGTAACAGATTGTGACAGTGACAACGACAAGTTATTTGATTCAGTGACAGTGACAAGTCATCTACATTTTGCACTTATATTTTAGGGCAATGGGACAGGGCAAGGAAAGGGGGTTGTATCCTCCTTCTGATTGGAGCCAGAGAATCAGGGAATTGGAGCTTCCTTCAGGTTTTGAGAACTAGGTGGTTGGTGCCACCTTCTGGTTGGAGCCGAAGAACTTAGGGGGTTGTAGCCTCCTTTTGGTTAGAGCCAGAGAATTCAGGAAGTTGTAGCTTGCTTCAGGTTGAAGCCTGAGAAAAGGGGTTTGGAGCCTCCTTCCAGCTACAGCTGGAGAATTTGGAAGTCAATGCTTCCTATGAATGAATTCTTGATATATATAAGAAAGCATTCCATGGTTTTCTCCCATTTGGGTTTCCACGTAAATACTGGTGTACTGTGTATTTCATGTGATGTTGTTGATCTGATGTTTCTTATGATTATATCCTTATGATATATTGAATGCAATCATAGATGATACATTTATGATGAATTGTTAAACATAGTTGATAAAGTGAAAGAATATATATTGTGGTTAAAATTGGTATAAAGATCTCATACTGATACACCCCCCTTCTCTCAGTATTCCAACAATTGGTATCAGAGTGAGTTCCTTCAAAGAAACAATTTAACCACTGAAAGTTAGATCATGGAGTACAGTATAAATGGAGCACCAATGTTCAATGGTCAGAAGGGTCTGAAGTATGAATTGTGGAGTCGCAAGATAAAGATATTTTTAAAGGCGCGGGGACATGATATTTGGAAATCAATTGTGACATGATACAATGCTACAAAGAAATCAAAGACTACAGCCAAGAGGGAATTGAAGAAGAATAAAAAAAATAGCAATGGATATCATCTGGGAAGGATTACCTGATACGGTAAGAGAAATGTTTGGAAAGTGTTCATCAGCTAAAGAACTTTGGGATAAGCTATATATGTATTTTTCTCCCATCATCGAGTCAGATTTTGCTAAAGAAGATACATGTACAAAACAGGAAGAAAGATGTTCATCATGTCACATGGATTCAGAAGAAAAAAAAAAGAGTGTGAAGTAACAGAAGCCAACAGAGGTGATTTATTTTTCTTTAATTGTGAAAAGTGCGGGCATCTTGAAATTGAATGGATTTACTTGAAAATGAAATTGATGAAATAGAAGACAATACTGAGATTCAAAAGGCAGGCCTGATTAATGCTTTAGATGAACTAAAGAAAGAAAGAGAAGAAAATATGTCACTCGAGATAGAATTTATGAAGCAAAAGGAAAGTGTTCAAAGTTTCGAAGAAGCCCAACAAGTCATCGAGAACTTGAGAGCTCAACTAGAAGAAGCCAGAAAGGTTGAAGAAACTCTAGAATATCAAAAGCAGTGTTTGGAAGCCAAAAATAGCAGAACAGAAAGAAGAAACAGAAAAGAGAGAGAAGATATTGAAAGATCATCTCAAGGAAAGAACTAGTGATTTAAACCATCTTGAGGCATAGTTTGGTCAAGAAGAGAGAAGACTTGAAGAATAAATAATTACATTGATGATCCAACTTGAAGAATCAAAGAGGATAGAAGAAGTCATGAAGAGTCAGATGATCCAGAAGGAAGAAGAGGTTGAGAAGCTTGAAGAAGAAGTTGTCACATTGAGAAGTAAAATCATCAAGATCAGCAAGAACGTTGAAAAGACATAAACATCCACATCAATAGTAGAGAATGAAGAGAAGCATTCTAGGGTGTCAAAAAGGAAAAATGAAGAAAAGAGTAAGAGTTATGCAGAAGTACTCAAAGAAAGGAATCGTGGTTGGAAAAAATCAAAGAAGAATAATAGAGATACATCTTCAACAAGACCTACCACGTTGAGGCAGCAAAGAATCTTCAACCATAATGAATGGATCCACAGAAGAGAAGATCATGATCAGCCAAGGAAGGAATTCATAAGGACTACACCACAAAGAACATCATTAACTTCCAGGTATGTAAATTTCTTTTATGGTCATTTTTTTTATTGTACTAACTTTGGACATAAGGTTGTAGATTGCAGGGCTTATGGAAGACATGTTCAAAGAAGAAAATATTATGTGGCCCCACATGACATTGAATTTTACAAGTGCCATAACTATGGACACATAGCTCGTGATTGTAGAAGTATGATGGATACCTCTTTGAGAAATAACATTGATATCAGATATAGGAAGGTTTGGAGAAAAAATGAAAAACAAGAAGAATAGGTGAATAAAGACCAGGTCCCAGAGATCACGGGATTTGCAGTAGCATGAGAAAGAAAAGAAGAGCAGGTAAATAAAGAACAAGTTCAAGAAAATGTACTTTCAAAAATTGTAGTGCAAGATCAATCCATAAGCAGAAATAAAGAAGCCAAAGTTCAGATAGATGATAACTCTATAGACGAAGAAGATGACTCCACGTCGGAGAAGGTATTATTATGAGCCATCCATCTTGGAGACTCCTAGTAAATATGTATGTTGAACAAGGGGAGTCTATTCAACAGCTAAGACAAATCAGAGATCCATCCTTTGTGCAACTTAGAGGGGTTGCAGAGATAGATTCATATCAATGAAGATAGTAGAAGTACAATATGACAAAATGATCGATTGAGAAAGTAGTGTTCCCACACAGGTGTCAGTTGGAAATTACACATGCAGAAGTTTATGTTTGTTTTCAGGTAGAGATATCTTCAGTACAGGTTATCCCAAACATGCAGAGTTTGATGAGCGGATAGATCGGATCAGTAGACATATTTGATTCCATTTGATTAATAGGAACATGTGATGATCAGTTGTAGTATATCCAAGAGAAGTCTTCAGAATGGTACAATGACAGATGGGTCAGCATTGTGGACAGTTGAGTAGCAGAGTTATGGACAGTTTGTGACATATGGACAGAGATCGATTTGTGAGATGCTTAGCAGGTACATAGAGCATGGGTCAGAAATGATGCATAGCAATGTATTTTCAATTGGAATCAGTGAAATCAATTGATTATAGAAAGGAAAGCAATGAAAGGTATATCAGAACAGGGAAAGAGAAACTGTCAACATAAGCTATATCATCATAACAAAATCATTTGACAGTATCGTCAAGTGAACATGACAAGTAAATGAAGAAATCAACTTTTGAATTTTTTGTATATACGTCAGTGAATTACATGAGGAAGCACCAATGGACAATAAGCAGTACTCGAAGAGAGGAAAGGAAACATTTCAAAGGTAGCTCTAGATCTTGCAAAGAAGGAAAATCATTATAGAAAGAGAGAGAAAGGACAATCAGTAGCATGCAGTTAGGGGGAGACATACCTACAAGGGGAGCTATTCATTTTCCCATGATTAGTTAGAGTAGGTACATGCGGAGTTAACCTTTGGTCAAAGAGGGAGAGAAAGAACAAAGGCATAGAGATATTTGTTAAGAGAAAGAATAGAGGCATGTAGACAAGGGGAGCATTCCCAAGGTGAGATACCCTTTGTCATTGATGTTAAAGGGGGAGAGTGAGAAACATTCATGGGGAGCGATGGTCACAGGGGGAGCTTGAGCATAGGTGTTGTCATGTCTAAGTGTTGCCATCATTGTTGGTGTTTCCATCAATTCCAAAGGGGGAGTTTGTTGAATAGTTGGCTTGGATAGTTGGTTGTCATTGATGTCAACCCTTGAAGAGTGATCTTGGAGATTGATGTCAACCCGTGAAGAAGTCAGGTAGCATATTATGGGTGTGGTTTTGGTACTTGAAGTTGATTAAGGAATATGTACATGAAGGACAGTATAATTGCAGGTAATACTTTCATAGATGGATATTATTCATCATGTCATTTCCAGTGATATGTGGAATGCCACGTGACTCCTCACGATTAGGGAGATATAGCCTTGTAAATTTGGAAGTCCTGAAGAATGGGAAAGAAGCCCCTAGTTGGTTACAAGTCTTGGTCCAAGGGTAAAGTGGGTGTAACAAGAAATACTTAAAGTAAGGAGAGAGGTTACCATGAAAAAGTATATGAACACCTCAAGGAGTCTCATTTGTACACACACACTTACAATTGAATATCTATATTGTGAATGTTATGGTCTAGTATTGTGATATTTTGGCTAGTTTGTGACGACAATTTTCTGAGGTTACGAAGGAAGGTCGAAGGTGAAAGTATCGAAGTTGCAGCAAACATGAGTAACCCTAGTTTTTGACATATCCACGAGTTGCAAGTTAGGAGGGCTCAGATGTATGCTGGTTGTAGTGGAGGAAATCGAGGATATCCGCGGGTTGTAGAAGAGCAAGTCTCGTATATGTAAAAATACTTGTGAAAGGTTGTGAAGGGATGTTGGTACCAAACTGCTAAGTATTGTGGAAGAGTTACAGGTCAGTTTACAGTACAACAAGTCAGCTACAGGATCAAAGGTAAGTCTTAAGGGTTATGGTTATGGTGTCATGTTACATGCATGGTGATGATAGTATGTGATATGGTACATCTTGGTGATGTTATGGCACATTGATTAGAAGCATTATTAGTTATATCGGTGTATGGTTTGGTTACATGTTATGGTGCATACTTGAGGCTTAGTACATTGTGTTATGAGGTTGTAACTTGGAAACATTGAGGAGCATGCTTGAGGCATGTGTTTGAGGGTTTTTGGTATATGACTTGAGACACATCATCGGATGCATGGTGCATGTTGGTTGAGGTCTATTTGGTGAGATACATTGTTGGTTCATATCTTGGTTTATTGGTATATGGTGTATGGAATGATATGGTATATGGTTGATGTGCATGGTTGGCACATGTTATAGTACATGGTATGCTACAGGTGTTGTTTTACATTGTTGAGGTGCATGGTTGATGCACGATTTGGTACAAGTTGAGTTTCTTGGTTGATGCACAGTTTGGTACAGGTGTTGGTGCATGGTTGATGCACGGTTTGGTACAGGTGTTGTTGCATGGTTGATGCACTTGTTGTGGTACAATTTTTGGTACACATGGTTGAGACACATATCTTGTGATGGTATTGGACATCTAATTGAGAGGTGTCATTGGTATATGATCCATGTGAAAGGATTTGTTTGGGTATCGGTGACAATGATAGGTTGGATATAGTGACAGGTTGGTAGGTTACAAGTTGATATGACAGTGACAGAGTGACAGAGACGGTATTAGAGAAATTGGGAGAGCTTTGTGGTAGTCTACGAGTTGAAGTGAAGGAAGTTGCGGACATCCGTGTGTTGCAGTATAGCCAGGTCGTGGATCTGTAGAAATTTTTTGAAGAAGAATGGTACAAGTTGTGACAGGAATTCAATGACAGAATTGACACTAACAACTATAGGTTATTTGATTCAGTGACAGTGACGGATCATCTACATTTGGCACTTATATTTTAGGGTGGCAAGACGAGGCAAGGAAATGTGGATGTAGCCTCCTTTCAGTTGGAGCCGAAGAATGAGGGAGTTGGAGCTTCCTTCAGGTTGGAGCCTGAGAACTAGGTGGTTGGAGCCACCTTTTGGTTGGAGTCGGAGAACTCAGGGGGTTGTAGCCTCCTTCTGGTTCGAGCCAGACAATTCAGGGAGTTGTAGCTTCCTTTAGGTTGAATCCTGAGAATAGGGGGTTGGAGCCTCCTTCCAGTTGCGGCTGGACTAATTTGGAAGTTGGCACTTCCTATGAATGAATTCTTGATATACATAAGAAAGCATTTCATGGTTTTCTCCCATTTGGGTTTCCACATAAATATTGGTGTACTGTGTATTTGATGTGATTTTGCTTATGATTATATGCTCATGATATATTGAATGCAATCATAGATGATTCCTTGATGATAAATTGTTGAACATTGTTGATAAAGTGAAAGAGTATATATTGTGGTTAAAAGTGGTATAATGTGATCATACTGATTCACACCCCCCCCGCCCCTCCCCCCCCTCTTAATATTCCAACAAATTCCTTAAATGATATAACATTGGAGTGGTATATCTCAAAAATACCTTTCCAACAATATAAGGAAAGCGTGAAATGGGTGTATGGGTCAAAAGTTACAACCGAAATATGAACAACAGTCTAAGGGGGTCATGTCCCTTATTGGAGGAGTTAATGGGAACTCCTTCTATTTGAATTGGAGGAGTTAGTGGGAACTCCTCTGTTGAACCAAAGCTTATCTTAGGAACTCCTCCAGTGAGAACCTATGTGCATGAAAGGATAGGCTCTAGTGTGATCATCAATTTTGATTCCAATATGCGATTGAGTTGTATAGGGTTTTCTTTCCCTTTGGCTTTCTCCAATAACTATTATTGTGTGTTTAGAAAGAATATCACCCTTACCTTTCATATATGTATTTAGTGGGGTTTTCACTTGCCATTGAGCGATGCATGGTAGGCTCATTTGTTGTGTTATTTGCACCTTCCATATTAATTTTAGGTGGCGAGAAAGATATTTCTCCACGCAAACAATCCTAGAGCAACCCTAATTATTCATGTTTAAGCTTTTTGCATAATTATTGAATCGTCCCCATTACCACCTCAATGGTTGTATCATCTCCATGAGACTTCTTGGTAGCAATAGAGTGAGTAGATCTATCCAACAAAGGACGAAGAGGCTTGCTTTGCTCTCAAATGAAATTTTGATGATGGGCCCTTCAGAATGTGCCACAGTAAAGCACTACAACCTATTGTTTTTTTCCTCTGAAGGTTCCATGACAACTTCTCCTATTCCATAGTGTTTCAACAAGTTTGTGAAGGTCACCATGTGCTTAAACAAATCCACCTTGAACCAATAAAAGCGTGAGACCAAGTGAAAACGTGAACTTCAACTTGTTCACTGGTATTCCCCTATAGTTTATCATTTATGTTGTATTCCATAGTGCCACTAAAATCCATGCTAAGGTCATTGTACCCACCCAAGGGTTTTGAATTTTGGCTTCAAGCTGAGTGAGAAAATGACCAAGTGAAATTTGATGAAGATATTGCATGACTGTTTACCCCAGACTCGACGCCCAGAATACCAAATCCATTGTCTCGGCTAATCATGTAAATATCATTGTCAACCAACTATACTTCTTCAATTTTGAACGCTTACTCACAAGTCAGAGAGGGCTCTCTCGAAGACAAAAAGATATTGTTTTCCTATTGTCTCTAGACATCAACTTACTTCATTAGACTCAGATGTCATATTTAAAAGATAAACAGAGGGATAGATAAAGTAGGAAGGATTTAGGATTAAATGACAGATGACTGGGACTAAAGAATTGTAATCCTATAAGACCAGATGCCTAATCCATTGGGCATGGAGTCTCATTCATTATAGTACAAAAAGATGAATATGTAAGATGGAAGAAAAGAAGAAGACAATTAAATCTTAAATAATATAGAGGGAAAAAGAAATCTCTATAAATCTGAAATGAATAATAGAAAATTTGGTGGGCATTGTAAGTAATGAATCCAACGTATCGAAAAGTGAGTGCACATAAAACATATCAGGATTATGGATACTTTTGTATGAAATAGAAATGAATACTTCGCCTCTTTATAATTTGCAACAATGGAGGTTGTACCAATTTGTTACACTTCTAACCCAGATATTAATCTTACAACAAAAATAAAGAAGAAATAGTTGTGACAATTTGAGAAGCTTAAAGTTTGGTCAAGAAGAGAGAAGACTTGAAGAAGAAATAATTACATTGATGATCCAACTTGAAGAAGCAAAGAGGATAGAAGAAGTCATGAAGAGTCAGATGATCCAGAAAGAAGAAGAGGTTGAGAATCTTGAAGAAGAAGTTGTCACATTGAGAAGTAAAATTGTCAATCTCAATAAGAATGTTGAAAAGACATAAACATCCACATCAACAGTAGAGAATGAAGAGAAGCATTCTAGGGTGTTAGAAAGGAAAAATGAAGAAAAGAGTAAGAATTATGCAGAAGTACTCAAAGAAAGGAATCATGGTCGGAAAAATCAAAGAAGAATAATAGAGATACATCTTCAACAAGACCTACCACGTTGACGCAGCAAAGAATCTTCAACCATAATGAAGGGATCCACAGAAGAGAAGATCATGATCAGCCAATGCAGGAATTCATAAGGACTACACCACAAAGAAGATCATTAACTTCCAGGTATGTAAATTTCTTTTATGGTCATTTTTTTTATTGTACTAACTTTGAACATAAGGTTGGAGATTGCAAGGCTTATGGAAGACATGTTCAAAGAAGAAAATATTATGTGGCCCCACATGACATTGAATTTTATAAGTGCCATAACTATGGACACATAGCTCTTGTTTGTAGAAGCATGATGGATACCTCTTTGAGAAATAACATTGATATCAGATATAGGAAGGTTTGGAGAAAAAATGAAAAACAAGAAGAATAGGTGAATAAAAACCATGTCCCGGAGATCGCAGGATTTGCAGTAGCATGAGAAAGAAAAGAAGAGCAGGTAAATAAAGAACAAGTTCAAGAAATTGTACTTTCAACAATTGCAGTGCAAGATCAATCCATAGGCAGAAATAAAGAAGCCAAAGTTCAGATAGTTGATAACTCTATAGACGAAGAAGATGACTCCACATTAGAGAAGGTATTATTATGATCCATCTGGCTTGGAGACTCCTAGTAAATATGTATGTTGAACAAGGGGAGTCTATTCAGCAGCTAAGATAGATCGGAGATCCATCCTTTGTGCAAATTAGAGGGGTTGCAGAGATAGATTCATATCAATGAAGATAGTAGAAGTACAATATGACAGATTGATCGATTGAGAAAGTAGTGTTCCCACACATGTGTCAGTTGGAAATTACACAGGCAAAAATTTATGTTTGTTTTCAAGTAGAGATATCTTCAGTACAGGTTGTCCCAAACATGCAGAGTTTGATGAGTGGATAGATCAGATCAGTGGACATATTTGATTCCATTTGATCAATAGGAACATGTGATGATCAGTTGTAGTATATTCAAGAGAAGTCTTCAGAATGGTACAGTGACAGATGGATCAGCATTGTGGACAGTTGAGTAGTAGAGTTATGGACAGTTTGTGACATATGGACAGAGATCAATTTGTGAGATGCTTAGCAGGTACATAGAGCATGGGTCAGAAATGATGCATAACAGTGTATTTTTAATTGGAATCAATGAAATCAATTGATTATAGAAAGGAAAGCAATGAAAGGTATATCAGAACAGGGAAAGAGAAACTGTCAACATAAGCTATATCATCATAACAAAATCATTTGACAGTATCGTCAAGTGAACATGACAAGTAAATGAAGAAATCA
>ML812429.1:81073-116383 GCA_009831015.1 Picea engelmannii
ATTCCTTAAATGATATAACATTGGAGTGGTATATCTCAAAAATACCTTTCCAACGATATAAGGAAAGCGTGAAACGGGTGTCCGGGTCAAAAGTTACAACCGAAATATGAACAACAGTCTAGGGGGGTCATGTCCCTTATTAGAGGAGTTAATGGGAACTCCTTCGATTTGAATTGGAGGAGTTAGTGGGAACTCCTCTGTTGAACCAAAGCTTATCTTAGGAACTCCTCCAGTGAGAACCTATGGGCATGAAAGGATAGGCTCCAGTGTGATCATCAATTTTAATTCCAATATGCGATTGAGTTGCATAGGGTTTTATTTCCCTTTGGCTTTCTCCAATAACTATTATTGCGTATTTAGAAAGCATATCACCCTTACCTTTCATATATGTATTTAGTGGGGTTTTCACTTTTCATTGAGCGATGCATGGTAGGCTCATTTGTTGTGCTATCTGCACCTTCCATATTAATTTTAGGTGGCGAGAAAGATATATCTCCACGCAAACAATCCTAGAGAAACCCTAATTATTCATGTTTAAGATTTTTGCATAATTATTGAATCGTCCCCATTACCACCTCAATGGTTGTATCATCTCCATGAGACTTCTTGGTAGCAATAGAGTGAGTAGATCTATCCGACAAAGGACGAAGAGGCTTGCTTTGTTCTCGAATGAAATTTTGATGATGGGCCCTTCAGAGTGTGCCACAATAAAGCACTACAACCTATTGTTTTTGTCCTCTGAAGGTTCCATGATAACTTCTCCTATTCCATAGTGTGTCAGCAAGTTCATGAAGGTCACCATGTGTTTAAACAAATCCACCTTGAACCAATAAAAGCGTGAGACCAAGTGAAAATTTGAACTTCAACTTGTTCATTGGTATTCCCCTATAGTTTATCATTTATGTTGTATTCCACAATGCCACTAAAATCCATGCTAAGGTCATTGTACCCACCCAAGGGTTTTGAATTTTGGCTTCAAGCTGAGTGAGAAGACCAAGTGAAATTTGATGAAGATATTGCATGACTATTTACCCCAGACTCGACGCCCAGAGTACCAAATCCATTATCTCGGCCAATCATGTAAATATCATTGTCAACCAACTATACTTCTTCAATTTTGAACGCTTACTCACAAGTTAGAGAGGGCTCTCTCGAAGACAAAAAGATATTGTTTGCCTATTTTCACTAGACATCAACTTACTTCATTAGACTCAGATGTCAAATTTAAAAGATAAACAGAGGGATAGATAAAGTAGGAAGGATTTAGGATTAAATGACAGATGACTGGGAATAAAGAATTGTAATCCTATAAGACCATATGCCTAATCCATTGGGCATGGAGTCTCATTCATTAGAGTACAAAAAGATGAATATGTAAGATGGAAGAAAAGAAGAAGACAATTAAATCTTAAATAGTATAGAGGGAAAAAGAAATCTCTATAAATCTGAAATGAAGAATAGACAATTTGGTGGGCATTGTAAGTAAAGAATCCAACGTATTGAAAAGTGAGTGCACATAAAACATATCAGGATTATGGATACTTTTGTATGAAATAGAAATCAATACTTTGCCTCTTTCTAATTTGCAACAGTGGAGGTTGTACCAATTTGTTACACTTCTAACCTAGATATTAATCTTACAACAAAAATAAAGAAGAAATAGTTGTGACAATTTGAGAAGCTTAAACATGGAAAATAGAAAGAGAAAACAAGGCTCTAATTAGAATAATCAATGAATCCAATACATCATTATTCGATATCTCAAAGAATGACAAATGTCCTACGGGCTTCATACAAAAACACACTCTATAGCTGCCATAAAATTCCTAGATTGTTAGGCCTAATTGCATGATAATGTGCCTCTAGGTCTTCCCCAAAATCCTCTATTACATTAACTTCATGTTTCTTTTATAGCCATTTAAGAATTTGTTTGATTTCCTTGATCTTATTCTCAATCCAAATCTTTAGGCTTCAAATCCTCAATTTTACCTACAATCCAAACAATAAAATCAAATATATTAAATTCAAATCAAATCTAAAATACAATTTGAAATCTAACTAAATCATGTTAAAATCTAATTAAAACTATAAACAAAAATCTAATAATAAAGTGAAACTAAATCTAAACTAATTAAAATCTAACTAAAATATAAAAAGTAATAAAACTGAAAAGTAAAAGAATAAACTAAACTATAGGATAAGTTTTAAACCCTATTTGCGTGAAAGTTCAATTTTAAATTCTGCATTATTGAGTTATCTTCGATGTTTGCATTCGACTAGACTTGAGCGCCTCCACCTACGCGATTGATGTGGAATTTCCCTATTTTGTATTTCTGCAACAATCTCGTGAAAATGAATCGTTCCAATGTTTTTTTCTTACCTGGGACGAGACTTTCAGCAATATGCCTTCTCGTGGCATTTACCTTGTATTAGAGTTCTTTGACTATTCCTATTCATGCACAAATAATATATATTTGTGTATATTTAGATTCATAAAACATTAAAAAAATGATTCATGGTGCATTTCTATTTTCATCCTGACGTACCCAAAGCAATCATGGTTGTTACTAAATATAAGTGTGACTTTGGTTTATTTAATGCAATTACCTTTTAGCATTTTATCACAAATTCAAAAGCTAGGAATCACTTTACCCATAAATAATTAGTGCTCTTTTATTTGATTATTAGTAAAATAAGAATAGATGTTTTGTCTTTTCTAATAACTAAGAACACCAAATTAAAGGATCTCACTCTAAAGCATGCATGTTAGAAAGAAAAGATAGGTATTATGATCAATTATAAAATAAAAATAAAAACACTAAAATTTGTAACTCAAATGTGAATATATATATATATATATATATATATATATATTATTTTTTCTATTTCAATTCAAGATATGTTATGGGACAAAGTAATCATAAAATCTCATTAGCATAATGAATATTAATTTGAATAAGATCATATAAGTATGCACACTATGTTAAATGAATAAGGAGCAAAAAGAATCAAAATATGCATTTAAGTGTGTAAAGAAAATGTGACGAAACAACATAACATAACAACTCCATGATCAAAATCATAGTCATGGAAAACAAAAAAGGAAAATCATCTAACCAGACCCATAAAATCAAGCAAGAACAAAAGGAACTACACAAATAAAAAACTTCAGAGTAAAAGGAAATCAAAGTTATGAAAAGGATTTGAAGTATGAGAAATAAGAAACTTTTGTGAAATTTGGGAAAAATGTTGGCATAAAAAATTATGTTACAACAAGCGCTCCAATTTGTAGGTGGAGGAAAGGATGTTTTTGTCGGTACTTTATGTATCGGAACAAGAAGAGGGAACTTGCGGAAGTGTGGATCGATAATTCGAAGTGATCTTAAGAGAAATTGGACATGGTCAAGTAGGAAGAGCAAGAGGATAACCCAAGCTTAGACATTTGCACGAGAGAGTGTGTGTGAGGGTTCCGGGGGGGGCAGTTTCTTATCTTAGAGAGACTATAAGAAAAAAAAAATTGGGAGGTTGTTGTGCGCGCGCAATAGGAATGAAGGTTACTTGAATATTCGACAAGTTGCAAATTGGGCAAGAATCCCTACTTGGCACCAACAATGGTTAACTTGGGAAGAAATTAGATTGGGGGCAGAGTATGTAGATGAATGGAAAAGATACACATAAATCTTGATAGATAGCAAAGTTAGACTCAAGGAAGAAGAGGACCAAATGATCTTATTTTTGAATCCTACTGGAGCATAGATTCCTAGATTACGATACAAAGCACTAGTAGAAGAAGGAAGAGAAGACCAACAGATTTGGTGGTGGAAAATTATATTGAAATTAAAATGCCCCACAAAAAAAAAAAACTTTGTCAAGTCCTCAAAACAGACTCTTTTTGTCACATTCTTATCTTAAACTTCCATCCAAAAGCCCATATCTATGATTTAGTTATATCCTATTTTATCTTGTTTTGCCATAAAATCATGATCAACTATAGAACATGTGTTTTGAAGAATGTTAAAGGTAATTTTTCCATTTTATGCTTAATTACATTCTTCTTTATGCAAACTTGATTTAATTAACTATTATTCTAATACAGTGATGTATCCTAGTCAATTAACATTTTTTGCAGTGGAATTATTGTTCCATAAGGACATAATTACTTCATGACTTAACCCAAACATATGGGAGATGCCAAATTGATCCATGAAGCCTGTCCACCTATCAGCTTAGTCCATGGAGACTCCAGATTAGCACGAATATAAAATCAAACCTGCAGTCAAACAAGTCCATTTGGTAGAATTGTGCAAGTTGAGTCTTCAACAAATCGGCATGAATAGAACAAGATTGTATGAGATAAATTCATTCATTCTGGCATGAATTTCTCCATTACATGGATGAAAAATCCTATTCCATATACCCACGAGTTGTCAAATGCACGCATGTGTTATTTTCTTTGTGAACAGATTATGAAACTCATGCTAGAATAGAGAAACTGTTTTGCAGGGTCAATTACAAGCAGATGAACGAGGATCTAGAAAATCATCCAAATGGGTTTTGTGTGGGACAAGCCCATTTAGGTTCCACCCAACCAGTTTCCTCAAAACATGAAGGATCTTGGATATATAAGTGATTCTCTAAACTAGATTTTCCTAGAATTATAGTTGCGGCCAACTTTGGGATCCATGAGAAATGGATCTATATGATCCCATATGCATTGTGTAAATAAGGGTAATCAGACCTCTAGAGGGATATGTACACACATCTATTGTTATCAAATTGTTGTAATCATATTGCTATTCAAATCAATATAAGTTCTGGTTATTGTATCTTGATGCAAGTTTCATATTTTGAGTTTATAAGAGCTTAAGTTTTATATGATCTTTCCAAATAGCATTCCTTGAGATAGGAGGGCCCCCTGAGGAGGAGCACGCTATTCTTTTATTTAATTGTTGGTATTGTTTTTCTTGCTTAGTTTTGTTCATTTATATTTATGTTAATTTCTTTTATGCAAGCTTGATTATTTCTGTTCAAACAAAGACAATTGACACAACAGACATCAGTTGAATAAATTAATTGTTTTTGCCACAATAGGAACTCTCATTCATATAGATTATTGAAATAATGTTCTTAATAGTCCAGTAGATTGATGATCCTAAGTGTTGGAATTATCTTTGTGTCTTTATAATTTTGTTTATGCATCATTAGCACATACTCTGGTCTTTCTGCAGCTGAATAGAACTTTGTTTCTACAACGAAGGCAATGAACCATTTTCCTTTTTGCATAGTATTCATTTAGGGATAGATTGGAAGCTAAGGTCTGCATATATTTTTCATGCACTTCAGTAGTTTACGATCTCGGGGTTGATAATTAATGTAGCGGAGTTCACCTATTGAACCGACTGACATTTTTGGCATCGTTGTCGGGGAAGTGCAAAAAGGCATTAGTTTTCCTTTTTATCATTTAAATGCATATATGAATGAATGCATGGGAAGAGAGACATTAAGACGATAGATAAGGATTTGCACAATCATTATAAGTAGAGTTGTAGTGAATCTCTCTTCAACAGTTTAAATCATGTTAAGTAGAATGCATAGAAATACTAACTCATGTCAAATAATAACCTGGTGATAACAAGGTCTTAGTGCCATGAGGTATTCAAGACGTAGTGTGTTTCATTTTTGTAGATTTCATTCAAAAAGTAGAAAACTAAATCAATTATTTTTGGGTGTTGTAAGAACCCCCATGCACTAATCCATGTGCAAGATAGGGAATATTAATCAGCAAGAAGAATTCAAGCATGTTCAAGAATCTATTGAGTAAAGAAGAATGCTACTCTAAGAACTCTCTCGAATCCTATCAACGGTTGGAAAAATATCTACATCTCAGAAGGATCAAATCCTGACAACATTGAGGAACACACCTGCACTCTGGGAAGTAGAAGACCAAAAATTCCAAAAACAACATCAAGAAGAAGACCTGGAAGAGATCAAACAACCATGGGAAACATTTGATGGAGAGCATACATTAGAACCTGATATCGAGGGATTTCTACCATGCTTATCATCATATCCTTTATGCACTCAAGTGACCAATCAACAAATAGTAGAAGATCTGGATGGAATGACAAAGGAGGACATACAAAGCAGAGATAATGAACAAGTGAATCAAGTGCATCACGACTACATTGAATTATGGTTCCAGACACCATCCTTCACCCTTCAACAATTCTTGACATCATATCAATCAAAGAAGCTAGTTTCTCATATTCTAGTATCTATTAAAGCATATCTTCCAAGCCTGAATATGAATTTATTTGTAATCATGTTATGCACATGGATCCATTGGAAGTATTCCTATACTTGAAAAGAGATTTATTTTTTCAAGAAAAGTACGATAGGGTAGAAGAATAAATAAATAAACAAAATAGTAAAGATGAAAATAAGTCCAGTTGTGAAAACCGGTTTACCAGCACAACTAGACATGAGTTTTGCCAAAAAAAAACAGGCAACTTGTAGGCAAAATTCTCAATAAGTTCTACATGTTGGTTCTTCAAATTATTTTTTGTTTTATGCTCATATTGGATGATGTGGGATTCCTTAAGGCCTTCCTTCCAGTATGTCTTGTCCCATCGACATCGACAATCTATCTGGGATCAAGATCAAGAGATATTTATAATGCCTTGGAACTTGTATGCCTCAATGACAAGTTTCCTCGTTGATAGCAGTGGGAATGCATTAATGCCTCCTGACTATCAAATCTTGCAGGTTACTCGACACCAACACATTCATTCATGCCTGACATGATGCACTAAGGTACTTTGATGCTCATTGACATCAATGGCAAGTGATCTTGCATTGGTTAATGACATACATTGATAGTCGGTAATCCAATGATTTATTTCCATGCTCAACGTCAGCACATCCATTCACATGGTAAAAAATGTACCATATTCAAGTTTTGATGAAGACTAATATGGTTTAATGGTATCAACAGTTGCAACATTTTCTACATCTTGTAAATAAAAAGGGAATGTCATTCTTGTTGCAATAGCTTTCCCTGCAGAAGATTTTTCGGTTCCTTGTAGTAGTATTCATGGTTGTTATTTTGGTTCCAATAGTATTTCTCATTTGATGATCAACAAAGCAGAGTTTCAGATTTAAAATAAACTCTATATCTTTAGTTTCAAGTGCTAATTTCCTATATTAGATTTCCCGTAGTCACTCAACAACCTCTTCATTCTTCCAACATCAGGTAATCAAATATCAAATCTCAAAAGGATGCATGAGGAAATGCATCATCCTCAATGTGGGGGAGAGAGAACATTGAGGTATCAATGTCCTTCTATGGTTCCAGATGCAGATTCGGTTCTAGCTCCTTCACACAGTCTTCTAGATACTTTTTTGGCCCAAGCATCCAAGCACTTGGTACTCATCTTCTCTTGATCATGACACTAGAGGGGTAAAATAGAACAAAGTGATTTCAATCATTTCAGTATTTGATTTTTTCCTCAGCATCAGGGTTTCTTTCAAACAAATTTTACAAATTGCACAAGATCATATCTTTTTTTTTTCCTTATGAAGGTGTTTTAGAGCAATTCTGCAATTTAAAAAAACAAAACTTTATGTAGCTACCGAACCTATAGAAGACTATCTTCACTATCTTCAAGGACAATCTTTGCACGACATTTGCAAGAAAATAATGATAACTTAAACAATTTTGATACATGGATTTTGAGGAGAATGTGATAAATAAAGTAGGATGCGTGCGACCCTTTTAGAAAATTCATTATAAGGGATGCATGGGCATGTTTTAAAATTGATTTAATAAAAATAACCTAATTTTTTATAAACAGTTACAATTATCTTTATGTAGCATATTTGTAGTTTTGTATGGTTGGACGCATCCCGAGACTATATTGTGGCTTGGAGATGGTTTCAAATCATGAATATATGGTCATCCATATATCAGCTGTGATTTCCATCATTTTTCAAAATTTGCATAAGTTTCCAAGCATGAATAAAGATCAGATTTTTAGCATTTCCTGTAGCAATAGTTCAATAACAATAAGCATATTCAAATCACCTTCAACATTAACATAAGTTTATCTCCTTCAATATCAACATCAGTTTGTCTTCTTCAGTAGCAGTACTCTTTAGGATTCATTCTTCATCAACATTAACAACTTCCATCTTTGGAACCTTTATCCTTTGTTCCAAAACTCTCTCTCAAAATATACAACAATACATTCATTAGTTCTAGTAGCAAAACCAACATTTCAGACTTAGTTGTGCTTCAACTCCAATTCCAGAGATGATGAATTCCTCGAGGTACAGGTAAAATAAAAAAAAGTTAATAGCTTTTTAAATCTTCTATGCATTCAGAACTATGGATAATGTATAGAATGGACAAAACATGAATTTCAATATGTGTATACTTTGTTTTCCTAAGTCTATCCTTTCCTCTACCAAAGTTCTCAAAATCGATGCTATCTTTCTAACCATGCCTTTGAAACCTTACCTTAACTATGCGCCTACTCATATTAAAAAACTTTATACCATAATTTTAATATGCATGGCGAAATTTTTATTTTTCAACATGCATTGTATCAACAATGGTGATTGATTGGACAGATAGTCGATCCAATCATGAAGGGGTGATGCCATGAATTATAATGATGGCACAAAAAACGACATGATTGTTTACACAATTTTGAATCATAAACTCCATAATCGTTGAATTCGCCTGAGTTCTTATTTCATAAAATCTGCCATATCTTCTCTGTTGTTTTCCATTTTTCCCTATGACAAAGAGTCTTGTTTTTGTTGGAATTGTCACTATCTATGCAAAATTGAAGCATGATACATGTGGTAAGGAATAATCCAATTAGGATTGAAATTATGGAAGCTTACTCGAAATGCATGAGGCGATTTCAGAGAGCTAGATGGTTGTCGTTCTTACTGAGATTTCAAAAGCATGACAAGGAGGTAACCAAAGATTTTGTGAAATATTTTGATGGCACAAAGGCTCGAATTGGTGATCTCGAGCTACAATTATCATAAGTGTTTATTTTACAAGTTACAAAGCTACCCTAAGGCAACAGAGGAGAAGAAGAGTGTAAAGAAAAGGACAGAAAAAGAGATGAGGGTTTCGAACCCTGGATCTCGAAAAACCTAAAGGATGACCTCGAGGAAACACTACAGGGAAAATTAATAAAGTCAAAGTCAACATCCTGAAGCTAGAAGAAGAATTAAAGGATGAAAATTAAAAATCTAGAGAACAAGGAGGAAGAGCAGAGGTTGTAAGAAGAGAAATATCGAGGTCGTTGTGTGTAAAACAACTAGGGGTATGACGAAGGGTTTAGCTACAGAACATCATAACAACAGTCAGAAGAACTGATCAAACTTGAAGAATCTGATAAGAAGCAGTTGAACAGTGTGAAGAGGACAAATTTAAATAAAAAGCTAGGTTTGAATCATTCCTTAGTCTGCCTTCCAGTTTAGAAGGAAAAAATAATTTTCCAACTTATGATTATGATGAAGCAGACAAGGGAATTTAACCAGTTCATGATTGATTATGAAATGCATGAAACTACAGAAGTTTATAAGGAGCCAGTCATTGATCAAAATTTCACATCCTTAAAAGAAAAATGAATTGGAAAGGTTAGGAAATTAAAAGAGGAGCTTAAGGAGTTGATACTCCTTGACAATCATATAAAACATAAATGCAATCTTGAAGGACAACAATGCTTAGTTATAAAGGGGTCAAAATTTTCAAATTTTGTTAGAGGAAGCAGAATGAAATTTTGGTTGCATGAGGACATGTAACATATTTTGTGTGGGGGGGATGTTGAGTCCTCAAAACAGACTCTTTTTGTCATATTCCTATCCTAAACTTCCATCCAAAAACGCATATCTATGATTTAGTTATATCATATTTTATCTCCTTTTTCCATAAAATCATGATTATCTACAGAACATGTGTATTGAATAATGTTAAAGGTAAATTGTCCATTTTATGCTTAATTCCATTCTTCTTCTTTTTTCCTCGAAAAAACACGTAATTTTATTTCTTTGAAGAGACAAAATTACATTTTGTAGGTGCTTCAAGAGCACATCACACCATCAGTGTGTATTTTTATCAAGAGAAAAAAGACCCGCGGCCCATCCCCATAAAGTGATCACTAAGAGAACCTGGATTTTACGAGCCAAAATTTGACATGCATGACAGTATGCCTATAATTTTCCTCACCCAGAACAAGGTGGAATAAAGTCTGCAAAATTGTATCCTATTATATACAAGATAAAAAAGTGTTTCAACCCAAAAATTATTTTTATGCACTCAAAGAGAATGCCAAGATAGACTTTTTTCATTTTCCTTGTATTTGTGTCGTTGTAGAAATTATGTTCAATAAAGTGTTGTAGTTGTTGTATGTGTAGAGATACATCCAAGATGAGACCTTGAAGTGTTGAAAACAAAGTAATCCAGACGAACAGTGCCCAAAATGTGTCGGTCATTAGTGAGAGAAAAGTATGAAGCTTCATCCTTGTGTCTCCTTATGATCCTCTATAAATGGTCGATGATAAAATGCATTAGTGTCCTCCCCTTTATGCTTTGTAATGTTCCATTGGCCCAGGGTGAGGTGCAATCCATCTTTGGACAAAGAATCTGCTATGATTTTCTTGTCCCTTTATACATGGGTGATAACCAAAGTATCAAATGTGTCCATCATATGAAAAATATCCTCCAGAATAGGACTAAGAAAAATGTTGTGACAAATTTGATGCTTTCTTGCCCAATTGATGGCATTCATAGAGTCAACAAAAATTTGAATGTGTTGGATTTCCTTTTCTCTGGAAAATAGAAGTAATAGCTTCAACGCCAATAGTTCGGCATAGTTGTTTGTACCATGACCCGTACCCATTTTTATATGAAAACAATGGGTTTTTGATAAATGAAGAATTGCACCCCACCCCGCAAGTGGAGTTCTGAGATGCTCCATCAAAATATGCCCAGGGTTTTGATGTGTCAATGTCCTCTTGATGTCTTACCTACAAGGTTGGTGCTTCTTTTGTCTAGGGGAAATGCGACAATATTGATAGACTTTGGGCTACAATTTCCTATGGGATAGAGGCTTTTTCTTTTAATATCACTGCATTTTGGGATATCCATATACCCCAGCTTATTAAGAGAGGAAGTGATTTTATTTCCTTATTTCTTAGATCTCTAATCCAATCCTTCCATGCCAATTACAATGTGTTTCCAACCCATATGCATCTCTGCCTGAGGCTTGAGGAAGTTTTGGACCATACTTTCTTAGAGAAGGGATAGGAGATGAGAATATGAAAAGTGGATTCGTTTTCATTTTGACAAAGTGAGCATCTACTCGGTCCTTCTATCTGATGCCTTCTTAGATTATCCCATGTTGGGATTTTATCATTTAGTGCCGCCCATAGGGAAATTTTGTCTTTTTTGGGACATTTTAGGTTCCATAATCCCCTCCCCCACCAGCTGGGATTTTTCTTAAATAGATATATATTCAAAGCTATGTAGCCAAATTTTGGAGTGTAGGATCCTAGAGGATCCTTTTTCCATACTAGTTCATCTTCCCTGTCTGAGAGTCTTATGTGACCTCTTCTAAGAGCTGAAATATAAGTTTCCAATATGTCTGCAAAAACACCATTTAATCTCAAAGATGTAGCACTTCTCCAACCTTGGTTCCATAGTGTAGTTGAGGGGGGATCAGATAGATGGGATATAAAGGAGATGCCCTATCTGTGAAGCTAATTAATTAGTTCATCTGGAAGTATATGAGAGTTCTCGCTACCAGGCCAAGGATCGGCACCCATGCGAATGTGATTTCCTTTACCTACCGGTCAGGATAGACTATCCCCTACCACTGAAAATGAGGATATCGTGGCTCTCCAAATAATTGAACAGTGATGGGTGTACTTGTTTGGTGATCTCATCCAATATTCCACAGTTTCTGGGAGGATGTATTTTTGTGTAACTACCTGCGTCCACAAGCTGGTGACTAAAATAAGACACCAACAAACCTTTTCCACCAAGGCCTTGGAAAACAGAAAAATATTTTTGAGTCCCCAACCTCCCAAGGCTTTTGGCCTCGCAATACATTCCCATTTTTTCCAGGGTTGAGTATACTTATCCCCTGATCCAGACCAAATAAACCGAGAACAAGTCCTTCTTATCTTTTCCAGCACCCCCTTTGGAATCCAAGCCAATGATATCCAATATACTGGAATGGCTTCCAGAACAGATTTGGTCAGAGTGAGTCTTCCTGCTCTAAACAACCACCTAAACCTCCAACCATTTAACCTTTTCTCCAATTTTGTCAGCAGCCATTTCCAATCTTCTTTTGTGTAGTTGTTCGACATCAGCTGGAACCCCGGGTATTTTAGGCCTTCTAAAATGTCCTAGACTGTGAATGGAAAGAGTCTCTGATAGGTGGGTACTTCCTCTATTTCCATCTCTAAAATAGTGATGGTATATTTTTGAGTATTTATTTGCATCCTTGTAGCTAAGTGGAAGAGGGAAAGTATTTCCGCAAGAATTTCTACGTCTCCGACCCTACCACTACAAAAAATGAGAACATTGTCCACGAACAGTAGATGTGTGATCCTCATACCAGCAGCCACCTAAATTCCTTGAAAATTCCCTACTCTTGTTGCATTAACAATAGCCTTACTCAATCCTTTAGCTACCGGTAGAAAAAGAAGTGGGGACATGGGGCATCCTTGACGCAGACCCATTTATGAAATGAAGAAGGGGGATGCAGCCCCATTGATAAGGACTACAAGACAGACCAAAGTGATGCATGCCATCACCCACTTTATGAATGGGACCTCAAACCCGAGATGTGTAAGTAAAAGTCGAATGTATGACCAATTCACATGATCATATGCTTTTGAAAGATCAATATTTAGAATTGTACCCTTTTCTCTTGTTGTCTTTAGGCTATGTAGTCCATCTTGGGCTACCCCTATTGCCTCATGAATCTGGTGCCCTTCTAAAAACCCAATTTTTTTTTGGAAATGGCTTCTGATAGTATGGGCTTCAACTGGCGAGCTATTATCTTGGCAATAATTTTGTATAAACAATTGCACAGAGAAATTGGATTGAATTCATCAAAGGACTGAGGATTGTCCACCTTAAGAATGAGGGAAATAAAAGTGGAATTGAAAGGACTGTGAATTCTATCATCGGTTCTAGATTCCTCAATGACTTTTAGGAGGTATGCTCCAATTAGGTCAAAACAACCCCTGTAGAATTCAATTGTCCATCCGTCTGGACCTAGACTTTTATCCTTCTAAAATTTATGAAGAGTTTCTTTTAGATCTGCTTCGGTAACTTCTGCAAATATTTCTTGTTTCCCTTGTTCATCCACAAAGTTGGGAAAGTATAATGCCAATTTTATGGTGTATGTTATGATCACATGCCTGTCTTCTTTGAATAAGGACTGAAAATGGATTTTACCCATGTTTGCGAGCCCTTCAAAGGAAGTGACTGATCTGCCCTCCTGATCCTTTAAACCCCATATTGTGTTGGCTGATTTTCACCCCTTAGCATAGGCTTGGAAAAATTTTCTATTTTTATCTCCTTTCTCAAGCCAGATTGCTCTTCTTTTGAGCCTCCACGTTGCTTCTTGATTCGCCAATAGTTGTCTACGCCTAGCTTCAAGCCTCTTCAGATTGTCTCGAGAAGAGCCTGAGGTGAACCCAGAATATGTGTCTTGATAGATTAGCTTCAAAAGTTCTTCTATACTTTGGAGTTCTTTTTCATCTTCTTTATGTTTTCTTTTTGCCCACAGAATGGCCAGTTTTTTTATTCTTTTTATATTTTTTGTGAATTGGATGGCAGTTGAACTACCCTCAGAATCCCTTATGCCAATCCAATAAAAAAAATTCGATCAAGTGTTGTGAAGATGCCTCCTGGCATATCTTTGAACTCGTCGCTTCCCTCGCGACTGGAACTAAGGCCAAAGAATCCACCCCTTGGACAGCCAACCCATCAACTAATAAATTCGGAGACTCTACTGGATCACAAGACGGAGCACCCACCGAGAATGACCCCGAAGAGGGAGAGATGACACCCAAATTCTCCTTACGCCCTAGTCTGGGTCTGTTCTCTACAGATGTCTGACTGCTCGTGCACCCCTGCATTTAATTCTTGCATTCCTTAACAATATACCCATACTCATGGCATCTCCTACAGTGAAAGGGAACCCCTTCATAGTCTAGGATTTGAACCTTGGTCCTTCCCAAATATGTCATATTAAGGAATTCTTGAAGCCCTTCTCGGATATTTAATAAGACCAGAATCCTTGCCACTGACATCTCTCTCGATTCTATGAATCCCATATCGGCTACCAAAAACTCCCCCAGAAAATTCCCAATTGCTTGGAAGCATTTTTCTGGCCAAAGGTGTGGAGGGAGATGCGGCAATCGAACCCATATTGGGATGGAGTCCAGTCTCTCACTTGTTGCATCAAAATTGGGGTTCCATGACTTCATTAGTACCAGCGAAGAATCAATTGACCAAATTTTTTGAAGAATGTCCATAGCCTGTAAAGGTACCAAGAAAATAATCATGAACCAACCCCTAGAGAGTCGACTGATTATGGGTGGGGGGTTGTAGGACGCGCCCCAATTTGTCTCAACCCAGGACTTCAGATACTTCTCGTTGAATTGTCGACCATATGCTTTCCCAACTATGGTTTTATCAGCCATCGCTTCCACCCCGAACATAGTTAGGCCTTCTCCAAGAATGAAATTCGGGGTTTAATTCGAGAACCCAATACACTTATTTTGTTTCCTTCGCCTTGTCTCTATAGCACCTGACAAACCTTGGTCCAGAGTTAAATGTGTGTTAATTTTGGGCTCCCCATAGAAAACTGAATCCCACCCATTGGGATTTGAGGGATGTAAATTGGAGGCAAGAAACCCTTCCACCAACTCCCCAGAATATTGTTCCGGGAAGAATCCTTGATCTGCATAAGGATAGAATAAGTCTGAGGCTGGACCTTGATCCAATGACAACCAATTCACAGGCCCTAGAGTCGAACCCTCTAGTACCACTTTCGGAGAGACCTCAGAGAATCCCACTGGCTCCCCGTAATTTATGGAAGGGAGCTTAGTCATTGTGGGATCCGAAAATGACCATGAGATGTTTGTCGAGGGCAGCGAAGGAAAAAACCCACACTGGATAGGAGAGAAAGAGCCCTCAGGGACCAAAGGAGGAGGACTGCACCATGAAGTGAAGTATGAAGGTTGACTGAAGTTTGTAAAACCCTCGAACGTCAAAACCTCACTAGCCCTAGCTTCCCCTCCCAGCCAAGAAAGTGCTTCCATTCTTCTTTATGCAAACTTGATTTAATTATACTACAGTTCTGTAGCCTAGTCACTTAACATTTTTCTGCAACAGAATTGTTGTTCTATAAGGACACGATTGCTTCGGGACTAAACTTAGACATATGGGTGATGCCAAACTGATCCTGGAATATTTCCCACCTATTATCTCAACCCACGGAGCCTCCAAATCAACACAGGTGTAAAATCAAACCTCCAGTCAAACATGTCCATTTTGCAAAATTATGTAAGTTGAGTCTTCAACAAATCAACATGAAATAGAACGAGATCACATGAGAGAAATTCATGCATCCTGGCATGAATTTATCCATTACGTGGATGACAAATCCTATTCCATATATCCATGAGCTATTAGATGCGCGCATGTGTTATTTTCTTTGTAAACAGTTTATGAAAACCCGTGCCACAATAGAGAAACAATTTTGCGGGGTCAATCACAATTAGATGAAAGAGGATATCAAAAGTAAGCCACATGGGTTTTGTGAAGGACGATCCCATTTAGGTGGTTTCCTCAAAATGTGAAGGATATTAGAGATATGATTGATTCTCTAAACAGGATTTTCCTAGAATTATAGTTGTGGCCAGCTTTGAGATCTGTGAGAAATGGATCTATGTGATCATGTATGATTTATATACATAAGGGTGACCAGACCTTCAAAGGGATATGTACAGACATATATTTTGGTCAAATTGTTGTAATCATATTGTTGTTCAAATCAATATAGGTTCTAGTTATTGTATCTTGATGTGAGTTTCATATTTTGAGTTTATAAGAGCTTAAGTTTTATACAATCTTTCCAAATAGCATTCCTCGAGCGAGGAGGAATATGTTATCATTCGCTTTAATTGTTGGTAATGTTTTTCTTATTTAGTTGTATTCATTTATAGTTTTGTTAATTTCTTTTATGCAAGCTTTATTATTTTTGTTCACACAAAGACAACTAACACAACAAACATCAGTTGAATAAATTGATTGTTATTGCCAAAGCGGGAACTCTCATTGCTTCAGATGATTGAAAGAATGTTCTTAACAATATAGTAGATTGATGATCCTCAATGTTGGAATTATCTTTGTGTCTTTATAATTGTTTTTTTTATTCATTAACACATACTTTGTTCTTTCTGCAGCTGAACAAAACTCTATTTCTGCAGCTAAGGCAATGAACAATTTTTCTTTTTGCATGGTATTCATTTAGGGATAGATTGGAAGCTTAGGCATGCATATATTTTACATCCACTTCATCAATTTACAATCCTCAAGTTGATAATCTAATGTAGCAGAGCTCATCTATTGAACTAACTGATAATATATATGTGGTTGAGTTTATTCAACAAGGTGCCCACTTGGGATGTTTTCTAGAAGAGGAGTTGTATAGGGCTAGGATGGTGTTGTCAATGTCATCACACAGAAGAAACTATTGTTCACCTCATGTTGGAATGTCCATACTCCAAGGAGTTATGTATAGAGGTGGAAAGTTTAATAGGGATTGGGAAATTCTGGGAAGGAAGAAGTCTCAAAGAAGCCTTCGAAATATGGTGTAGTAGAAAGGAGACTTCCAAGATCACAACACTACCTCTCAACATATCCTGGGGAGTATGGCTTGCCAAAAATCTAAATTTGTTTGAAGAAAAAGAGACACTTCCTCTTAAATGTGTTGTACATGCCATACATATAATAAATGTCTATCCATAGGTGCATGAAAAAAAAATCCCTCACAGGGAAGGTGAAGTGGAAATAAACAAAAATATTCCATGGGATTTTTTCGATGGTGGTTCACGAGGGAATTCCTCCAAGGGAGGTTTAGGAGGAATATTATACCTATCTTCAGATCACTGTATTTATTTTAAAATTGGAATTGGTCAAGAAACCATTGATTTCTACGAAATGATGGCTTTAAAACTAGTTTTGAAACTAGCACAAGAGTTTAATGCAACCCAATTACAAATCTTTGGTGACTCAATGCTAGTTATCAAATGGATGTGCAAATAGATTGCCCTCGGGAATTTTACATTATATCCCTTGTGATCCAGGTGGATATCGGTGGCCACCCATCTATTCCAACTGGATCAAAACAGTTTGTTGGCAACTTACTATTTTTAGCAGTTACAAACTTGCGTGGCCATTTTGAGGGCCTAAACGACGATTTTTCGCGATCAAGCACCTCAATGATAGCCAAAGGATTTGATTGAGTGATATGTATTTATGAGTGGAACGAAATGAATAACAGATTGAATACAATAACACAGATATACGGAGAACAACAATAGATATCCAGTGAACAATAACATCTATTGAATAAATAAAATAGGCTGAAACTGTAAAATTGCATAACTAAAAGCAACTTGCTCGAATGGTGGTAGTTATCTCTGAGAAGAGATGTGGTTTCTACGTGCATCTGTATGAGCAGAATGATTACAATGAGGCTCTAGAGGCCTTTTGAACATTCTCATGAATGCCAAAACTCTAGACATCCAAAAACCTAACCCTGAGAGGTGAAACGCCAAAAGTTATGTGGGCCTGATGGGTAAGTTGGTACCTCAACTTCTTGGGGTCGTAACTTTTGCATACGACCTTATTTTTAGGCACATGATAGCCTGTTGGAAAGGTCTTTTCGAGAACTATCAATTATGTTACCAAACTTTGACTTTGTCTACAATTTGACTGTGGAAAGCCAAAAAAAAATTGTTTAGGGCCCCAAAACAACCCTGGAAGTACATAAAGATGTATTGACATGAAAACTTTCAAAATAATCCATTTGGATTAGGTGGGAGACCACCAATATCCACCTGGAAGCTATGTAGGGCTTCAGACATCCCTGGAAGTTTAGAACCCACAATTACAAGGAATTACAGAAGAACGTGTTGAACTAAAAATTGTCAAGAGGAGCTATTTGGAATAGGTGGGTGGCCACCAATATCCACCTGGATCATTCCTCCCCCCTTAGGAAGCTATGGTCTCCATTGCATTGAGTTCCCCCATCAGTTGAGGAAATTTCTGCTAAATTTGGCTTCGGGTGATCCATTTTCCTTGGTGCAGGAGCTACCCTGCCTTGACAAACTGATAAAGTTGGATCCTCTGTTGGCGAGTTCCCTTGACCTGTGTGTCCATTATCTGATCATTGGATGCTTGTTCCATGCAATCAGGGTTGAGATTTTTTGGTGTCAACTATTATATGATCTCTGAGGTGTCCAATAATGGTGGAAAATATAGCCTAAGGAGGTCCACATTGAACATTGGGTGTAAGCCAAGGAAGGGGGGAGTGTTGAGCTCAAAAGCATTGTCACCAACAACATTGGTGATGGTGTAAGGCCCATAACTAAGTGGATGGAGCTTTTGATGGGGCCATGTAAGGTGTTCTTTCTGTAAATGTAACCAGACCTTGTCTCCGACCTGAAACTTGTGCGATACCCGATGTCGATCATGGCATTGCTTGTAATTAGCATTGGCTTTCTGCAAAATCTCATGGACCTGTTCATGAATGTGTTGAATTCGCCCAATGAATTTGGTGGCTTTGTCGACCTCAGACTGAACATGGGAAGAATCTGTTTGTGTGGTTGCAAGAGGTAGTGCAACATCAATGGGACCCAAGGGTTGGAATATCAACCCCACCTGAAAGGGGTTATGGTCGATGGAGCTATGGAGAGCCATGTTGTAGCTATGTTGAACATAGGGAAGACTCTCATCCCATGTATGTGGATGCTTAGAGTTATACATGCGAAGGATGTGCACAATTATCCGATTGAAAACCTTTGTTTGGCCATCGGTTTGAGGGTGGAAGGCAGTGAATTTAGTGAGCTTGGTGTCCAACAGTGACCATAGACTCAACCAAAATGTGTTGATGAACTTGTTGCCCCAATCAGAGATGATAGTATGTGGTATCCCAAAATGGACCCACACTCGTTCGAAGAATATTTTGGTAGTATCTGTCATTGTGATTTTCTTCTTACAGGCTATGAGAATGGCCATCTTTGAAAATCGATCAACCACCACAAATACGCAATCATTGCCTTGCTTGGTGGATGAAAGGCCAGACATGTAGTCCATCAAGATGGATTCCCAAGGCCTATTGGGAGTAGGAAGATGGGTGTATAATCCTTGTTTCTTGATGGCTAGCTTGGCAATGGCACTGGCAGTGTAATATATGATCTACTTGCTAACGTCCTGTCAAATTTTTGGCCAATAAAAATGTTTATGTAGAATGGCCACAGTTTTCTCCATGCCAAAATGTCCTGCCATCCGACTGTAGTGAACCTCCCAAATCATCTTTGCATGCTCGCTTGCAAGAATACAGAGATGGCCCATATGGCATAACAGTCCATCCTGAATGTGAAAATCGGTGAAATTCGCACATGTACCCAAGCATTGATAGGTGGTAGCGAAGTCGGGATCTCACTGATAAAGTTGGGGCCACTCTGATTCCTCATTCCCACAGGAATGGAGCACGGTGGTGATTGCAGTGACGGGAGGTCGACTAAGGCAGTTAGAGACACGATTTGTGCTCCATGTCTTATACTTGATGTTGAGATGGAATTGTTGCAGGTATGTGGACCACTTTTGATGGTGGTCATTATGCAACTCCCCTTCTGTCTATATGAACTGCAGAGGCTTGTGATCGGTGTGGATGATTGTCTCCTTGCCCAGAATGTAATGTTTCCATTGACGGCAAGCTTGCACAATGGAATACATTTCTTTGTCATAGGTGGGGTACTTACGAACGATATCTGAGAGTGTCTCACTATGGTATGCTACTAGATGATCATGTTGAGTGAGAACTACACCTACAACATAGTCGGATGCATCAGTCTCAATCTCGAACGGTCATTGCAGATCGGGTAAGGAGAGTACTGGACATGAGCACAAGCTATGATTTAGATCATGAAATGTTCATTGGTGTACCTTCCCCAATGCGAAATTTTCTCTGCCACCGCCCTTGGTCACTTGGATGAGGGCCCATGCAATATGGGAGAATCCCAACATGAATCATCGATAGAAGTTGGCAAGTCCCAAATAGCTCTGAAGCTCAATTAGTGTGGTCAGGGCTGGTCAATCATAGATGCCTTGGATCTTAGTTGGATCCACATGTACCCCATGCTCATCAACAATGTAGGCCAAATATTGGACCTTGTTCATGCCAAAGGAGCATTTTTCCAAGTTGGCATATAGTTTGTGTTGTCGTAGAGTGCTCAAAACCTGTTGAATATGTTGCATGTGCCCCTCCCAAGTTATGTTGAAGATGAGGATGTCATCTAGATATACCACCATAAAAGAGTTAGTGAAGGGTCTCAATACATCATCCATCAACCTCATGAAAGTGGTTGCTGCATTTGTTAAGCCAAAGGGCATGACCAGCCATTCGAAGAGACTTTCTTTAGATTTGAAAGTTGTCTTCCATACATCAGTCGGTTCGATGGGAACCTAGTGGTAACCAAACTTTAGGTCAATCTTGCTGAAGAACTTTTCCCCCTTTAGTTGGTCAAGAAGGTCATCAATTTGGGGAATTGGATACCGGTTCTTGACTACAATTTTTTTTAATGCTCAGTAATCAATGCAAAGCCACGAGGTCCCATCTTTATTTTGCACCAGTACAATCGAGCTTCCGCAAGGGGATGAGTTGGGTTTGATGTGCCCCTTTTGAAGCATCTCTTGGATTTGACGCTTGATTTCATCATTTTCCATCAGCGAGCGACGATATACTGGTCCATTAGGCAGAGGTGCATTGGGGGTTAGATCAATTGGATGCTTGACTTGGCAGTGCGTCAATACCCCGATGGATGAGGAGAATATGTCTTTGTACTCTTCCAGGATCCCATCCACTTGCTTCTACTACAAAGAGAGGCTTTGTGTAGAGGCCATGAATGTGGCGACAACCTTCTGCTTACTGTGAGCACGGATCGCAAAGAAGACAAACTTCTGAGTCTATGAAATGACCTTACTGTATTGCTTAATAGAGATTAAAGAAATAGCGGTAGGCGACACTACCTATGGTATTGAAGATTTTCCAAGTCCTATCATGCTGCCAATTAGGTCTATCTTTGACCTCAAGTTGGCTCTAAGTTTCAACTGTCAATGAAGGTTTTGTTGTTGTTTTATAACAACCAACAGTTCATGAACTTTTTTGTTTATTTGTTATAGTTACATAAGCAATTTTGGTGCTCTAGCATATAGTTTTTGTCACCAAGGGTTAGCACATGCATACCAAAATATATATAACACACCTAGAGATCAATACTGCTGAAAATACTATAGTTCTAAACTCTAACATACATGAAAATGAACACGGGTATTTTTGGTCAACATGACCCTAGATAAAAAAAAACCCGGGGAAAACCATTTTGGAATATATGTGTATATATGAGGAGAATAGAAGGTGGAATACATCAAGTACAATATATAAAAGAACTTGATACAATAGCAACTTGATCCAAGATGCAACACAAGCCCAGCTGAAGCAAGAGTGCCCTAGGATGGTGCGCCCTCCATAAATGTTGCCAAGACCATTGAACTGGAGGCAACTGCCAACTGGAAGCTCTGATCAAGAAACCCCTCCACAGTACTCTGTTACTGATGAGTAGCCTCGCTATGAAACAGACCTCACTGCAATCTGAGCACTTAAATTCCTCCATGTTGATGATGCGCCCTCCTTGCCAAGTGCGCCCTCCTCCAAGCAAGAACCTCCCCACTAAATAAATGAGTCCCTAAGCTTGTTGGTTGCCTCCATGGATATAAGCGCCCAAGCTAGCCTCAACACATGCAACAAAACTCATCCTCATGCTCTATCTCAAACTCTCCAAGTGAACAAATCAGTGAATGAGCTCCTCTTTGCCCTTTGCGCCCCTCTTGAACCTCCATAAGGAAACCTAAAAGATAGACGATTGAGATAATCCCATCTCAAGTCTAATCAAAGGTTGATATCCTCCCACAATAATCTCACTCTCAAACCCACTTTGGGTTAAGTTCCCTAAGTTCAGTTTATGTCTCCTAATTCACCCACAAAGTGAATTAATAGTCATTTTAGGCATAAATGACCAAATTTCACTTTTGACTTAAATCTCCTAAGTCAAAGTGAAATTAGACATAAAGTACAAGGCACAAAGTACATAGTACTTCCCACATGTGTTTAGGAGCTCACAAACACATGGGGAACACTTCCCAAGGTACATAAATCTCAACAGGTATCATGTACAATTGTCTACCCAAAGTAATAATAACATTGTGGGGTCTAGACTCATACACAACACGTTGCTTCCACAAATATGGTCATCCTAAAAGAACATCACAAACTTCAAGGGGAGAAATATCACACAATACCTTGTCTTTGAAGGGTTTGATGTCGTAGGGTTTGATCTCTTCCTTGGCAAAGCCAGTCGATGGTGTAGGGATGTGGGTGCGGTGTCATCAGTAGGTCCAGTTGCTTGACGAGCTCTGTTGAGATCAGATTATTTTGACTGCCGCTATCGACAATGAAATGAAGCGGAGCCCCCTTTACCCACATCTATGAGTGAAAAAGGCATTTCCCTTCCTTTGGTTCTTCTAGTTCGCTTGGATAAACTTTGGTGGTAGCGACAGTGGTGCTGGGTTCGACATCGATAATCTGCTTCCCTCCTTCTAGATTTGATTCGAAGTCAGAATCTTCCCCTGACTCAGAAGCTTTCAGCTCAGCCACCAGTGACTTCTTGGAGCGACATTCTTTGGTGTTGTTCCAAGGGATTTTATGGTATTCACACCACTTTCTCATGTCCTTCTTCGACTTCTCATTACCCTTCTTGTGTTGCAACTTAGACTAGTTGTCCTGAGAGTGGCCATCTTTGCTCTGTCCCTTGTTTTGTGGGTTGGGTCCACCTTTTCCTTGCTTCGACTGTGAGGAGTTTGAAGATCCAAACTCTCCCCTCTTTTGCTTAAATTTATGCTCGATCTTGACAGCATATATATAAGTCGCACCTAATGATGTGATGTCCAGAAACTCCATTTATGTTTGAATGTATCTATGTAGATAGCCGCAGTATTTGAGCACCAGATGTCATTTAGAGTCTTTGATACCCAATTTGGTGTGCATGGTATGGAAAATATTGGTGAAATATGGTACTTCATGGTCCCTTTCCTAACGCAGCGTGGTCCATCTTGTGTACTGGTCCACGTATCTTCCAATAGGATAGTATTGTTCTTTAATGGAATCCCTGAAGGAATCCCATGTAGGGGTGATCGCAAATATTGCAGATTCCTCTATGGCCCTTTGCTCAAAGTAAGTATCCCACTAGTCCTTAACATGGGGGACGACCTTGAGGAGTGAAAAAGTAATATTTTCCCTATTGGAAATGTTATCCACTATCCTAGGGATAACTAGGGAGATCATGTCTCGAGGCCCACAGGTCCTAGACATGGAGTGTCGAGAGACATATGACTTTAGCATGGACCAAGAGGGCCCCTCTTTTCTTCAGTGCAGTCCATCTATCAGCAGCAGCAGTATCCATCACACCAGCCTGGTCCTCAAGGAGTAGTAAGTCTTTCTCCATGAGGTAATGAGTACAGGTATCATGGTATGTGTCACTCTGATTATTGAAACACTTGAATATGTTGCAATGGATTCTCCTTCATTTTATAACGTTTTCTTGGAAATTATGCTCTTTAACTCATTCATACCTGGAAGGGTGTTATGATGCCCTGGTAAGTTGATTTACCTTTAACATGGGTTGCCAATGGGTGGGTCTATGAAAGGTCATCGTCCATTCCCTCCATACTTACCACTTTCCACCCTTACTCCTCTAATTTTCTCCTACCTTTGTTCAGGGATTCGGTTTGCCACACTAGGAAGGGTTGTACCTTGCCTTGTGGGAACAAGGGGCTAAAGGCCCAGAGAGTAAAAGTAGTTGGCAAGAGTTAAAAGCCAAAAATGAAACCTTTGAGATGCTTCACCCAGGGTTTCCCAAGAAAGCAATAAAAGGCTTCTCAGTAAGAAAAAGGAACCCATAAGATAAATAAACACTCAAGGTATTAGTTGGTGGATGGGAGGTCTCATTATGAGTCAACCTGATATGACCATGGGCATGTACTTGTATGACACTACCATCTATCTGGTCACCAAACCAGGGTAGTGGCTCTTGGTGGAATAGCCAAGAGAAAGGGGGCCTCACCACGAGCCAACCTTCTAATCTCCGTGAAATTCTTGTGGGTAACGTTGTCACATCTGCTCACAAATCCAAGACAATGTCCCTCATCTCTTCCCTTGAAGCATAAAAGAAAAAAGATAAAAAAGCAATAAAACTAAGAATAAAAGGCATTGAATGGGCTAGAAAAGAATGGCATCTATGAGAAGGTGCAGCTCGCCCTCTACAAAGGCACCCACGGGTAAGATCTGCATTTCCCTGTTATCATTGCACCCCATGCCCAAACACTTACCCCATGCCACCTCACACACACTTACATGAACCAGATTGGTTCTCACCTGGGAAACACCCCAAACTTAAGGAGGATTAGCCCAATAGGACACCCTCAGACCTTCTCCAAACCTGACTTGTTAAACTGCATAACGTCTTTGAGCATTTTTCTGGGTAAAGGGGGGTTTGATGCACATGTTTGGGTAATTTGATTATTACATGTGATTGACATTGTTATGATCCCTATGACTTATGAAACCCTGGAGGGCATACTTGTTGTTGTTGCAGGACTTTTCTCGATGGACAGGTACATATGGGGGAATGATTAGCTCAGACCTCCATGGGGCTGAAATCCCACAAATGGATGTTGTGACCCCAACCAGAGGCAAAGCGACATCATAGACTTGCACCAGGAAGAAAGAAGGGTGTTGCCCTTGAGACACTCTAGAGACCTAGAATCGAGGGGATCTTTCTCTTCCACCTGGACGTTGACCCTTGAGAGCCCATGACATCATCATTATGACCCTAGACGTCATCCAGAGCCAGGGTTTGCATTTATGAGGGCAGTTGTGTGATGGTTGGCATGTGTGGCATCATCCAGGGCCTTTGGAGGCCAAACGTTCTACATATGGGGACCAACGTTCCACTCTAGGAGCTCAACGTCACCCTAGAAGGGCATGACATCACCCTTGGAGCTGATTTTAGGATTTAATTACCTTCATTTATGTAAAAAACTGGATTTTTAATGTAATTTGGCCAGGTCGGCCTTTTTATGACCTAATTTTAATTAAAGGTCATTGATATTGTATAAATAGAGAGAAAAGACTCCCATTTAATCATCATCACTCATCACACAAGTGGTGTGGTCTAAAATTCAGCCCTGTTTAAGGGTTATTGGCTGAAAACTTGTGTTATTTTGAGGTTACTTGGCTTTTTAAGGAGGTGCGCACTAGCTTTTTCTTGGATTATTTGGCTTGGTGAACTTATCAAAGGATTTGTCTTGGCAAATTGTGGCTTGATGCATGATTATTCTTGGTATAAGTAAGTAAACTTTTGTTAATAGTCATCTTTTATGGTTGCTAGTCTATTTTGCCTTCTTGTATATGCAAGATTATGAAATTGCATGCTAAAACCCTAAGTGTGGAGAACTAAGTTATTTACTTCTTCATTCTTTGTTTGTCAAGCTTCCTTTCCTTGTCTTACCTCTAGAAACCTAAGCCTATCTTTCTAAAGGTGTTGACCTAAACTCTCCTAGGAACCTAACCCTAGCTTTCTAAAGGTGTTGACCTAGACTCTCCTAGGAACTTAACCGAAGCTTCCTAAGGTGACATCACACTTCTAAAACCAAGGAAGAGGGATGCACTAGGGCCTAGCAAGGCTACTCTCTAGCACTTCTCCTCCACTAGGTCTGAGGATAGGGGGACTAAGGTCATTACTCCTCCCTACTTCCAAGATCTTACCCTCAACATCTTTAGTTCAAGGAGGTAAGAACCCCAAGGGCCTATCTTATGCTACACCTGTAGAGGCCTCTTGCTCAAGAGAAAGTTGTTGGAGGACTAAAGTGTTACTTCTCCACTACCTTTCTCTGGACCTTAACCCTAGATCCATTGTCGTTTCCTCCTCATAAATCTAAATTTAATCCTTAGACTCCCTTTTACCCAACACAAGGCATTAATCGAAACCCTAGGTCTCAAACCCTAAGGGCTAAGACTTTCAAACAACCTCTTAAAACTATTCAAACGACCTCTTCTTCTAACCTATTTTGTTGTAGGGATCAACTCCTTTGGGACTTGACTTTGTGATCTGCTAACCTTTCCTTGTTGCATGAACAAACTCTTTGTGGAATTTTTTCATTTGCAATCCTAACCCTAACCTATAACCACCTTGTTTTGAACTCTTCCCTAGACTTCAAGCTAGCCTGCACATAGAACTAATCTTGCTATAACCACTTGGACTTAGACTCTTCATTAGACTTTGAGCTATTGGTTATTCGTTGCATTTACTTTTCTTTCTAGCACTTGACAAACTATTATCAACTTCATAAATTGTTCTTGATGTCAAATCTTTGTTGGACGTATTGCAGTCGATAGTCCTTTATTACTTCATTAACTACTTTGAGGCATACTTGTTATCATCTAGTGCTATTGTTTTTGTACTTGCCATCAATTTTTTAAGCATACCATCATTTATTATTGCACTCGTTGGGATATCTGATTTATTCAGTCTTAATTGAAGAAACATTATCATTTGAATACTTGTTTGTGCCTTCTTTGCAAGTCACCAACTCTTTTAGGCTTCATCTTCCAAGACTTAAACTCAAAGGTGACCAGTGAGATGGAAAAATTTCTTACATATTTGCCTTAGTATTCTCAACCCTTTAGGCCACTGGGGACGTCTCTCCTGGGGTACTTTGACATACTCATAAATAGAAAGGGGTTTCCTATTAAGGTGACAGTGATAGGTCACCCCCTGTTATGCCAATCTTGCATCCACTTTCCTTGGGCTTTGGGCAAGTACAGATTGTGCGATAACAGGAAAAATTGTTGACCGAAAAATACCCTTCGAACAGATTCATCCATTTATCTACAACATCTGCATCTATCAGTCCTTCAAATAATGGAATATCAAAATTTACTTGTACCTTGAAGGGGGTTTCATAGCCGCTTGATGAAGATACGTCTGATGTGGGAAGTTGTCGAAAGATATGTGAAAAGTTGTCCATCATTTCATTCCTTTGTCACGTAAGGGATTCCTTGAGCAACATTTTAAAAGGATCTCCCACTCCATCATATTTCTTCTCGTCCCCCATTGGTTGTTGTCAGGATCAGGGTGACCGATCTTGCAAAGGCTCAACTAGTTCGAGTCCCAACTTCTTGTACCCAAATCTTGTCGAGGACATGCACGAAAACAAAAATGAAGAGCAGGTTGCTTTGATACCATTGATCCTGATTTATGAGCGGAACGAAATGAATAACAAACTGAATACAATAACACAAAGATACGGAGAACAGCAACATATATCCAGTGAACAATAACTTATATTGAATAAATAAAATAGGTTTAAACTATAAAATTGCAGAACTCAAAACAACTTGCTCGAATGGTGGTAGTTATCTCTGGGAAGAGATGTGGTACCTATATTTGAGAAGATATGTGGCTTTCTACACACATCTGTTTGAGCAGAATGATTACAATGAGGTTCCAGAGGCCTTTTTAACATTACTCATGAATGCCCAAACCCTAAACATCCAAAAACTTAACCCTAGGAGGTGAAACACCAAAAATTATGTGGGCCCGATGGGTAAGTTGGTACCTCAACTTCTCGTGGTCGTAAATTTTGCATACGACCTCCGTTTTAGGAGTGTGATAGCTTGTTGGAAAAGTATTTTCGAGAACTACACATTATGTTGTCAAACTCTGACTTCCCCTACAATTTGACTGTGGCAAACCAAAAAAACACTGTTTAGGGCCCGAAAACGGCCCTGGAAGCACAAAAAGATGTACTAACATGAAAATTTTCAAAATAATACAGTTGCATTAAGTGGGAAGCCACCAATCTCCACCTAGAAGCTGTGTAGGGATTCAGACAACCCCGGAAGTGTAGAACCCATAATTACAAGAAATTACAGAAGAACGTATTGAACTAAAAATTGTCAAGAGGATCCAGTTGGAATAAGTGGGTGGACATCAATATCCACCTGGATCATTGAGCCCCCAAAATGAAGCTCCTTGTTGATACCTTTCCAATGAGCTATCGTGCACCCCAAACAGAGATCAAATTCCAAAGTTACATCCTCGGGAAGTTGATACACCAAACTACCCAAAACGGGGTCCACAAAACTGTTGGATTTCCATCTTCCGAGGTTGGGGTTTTGGATTTTCTTTATGTGAAAAATGCATTTGGAGCCTCATTGTAACGATCATCTTCTTTTGGATGAGCGTATCCATCACATCTCTTCTCAGAGATAAGCTGCCACCATTCTTGCGAGTCTTTCATTATGTATTTCTACAGTTTTGTACATTTTGCCCATTAATAGAAATTATGTATTACTGTATCTCTATGTTTATGGTTAAATCTATAATATATCTCTGTTATATTATTGGATATCTGATATATATCTGTATATTTATTTATTATATCTCCGCTCTCATTTCATGCCGAAAATAATCTGGATCAGTGGTATTAGAGCGGGCTGCTCTTGATCGTTTTTTAGTGCATGTCCCCGACGAGGTTCAAGTATAGCAAGTTGGGTATCGAGCTTGTCTCTCTTGAGGAAAATCTCTCTCGCACGCCCAAGAAACCCTCCATAGCGGAAGATTCTATTAATTTGTTTCTTGATCAATCTCTCACACGACAGAGGAACGAAATGATGGAGAATTTTTCCCACATCCTTCAACGCCTGATGATGACAGCAAGCACGTCTTCATCAAGCGACCACTTTGGAAGCACCTCTCCTTTCAAGGTACAAGTTAATTTGGATATTCCCATATTTGAAGGTCAGATAGATGTGGATGCCCTATAAAAATGGTTAAATCTTCTAGAAGGTTACTTCTTTGTTCATAATTTTTTCGACAGGGAAAATATCACCTTCACACTCCTTAAGCCCCTCCCCCATGTCAAACATTGGTGGGAAACTTACTGGGATCAAAGTTCCACAGAGGAGTCCATCATATATGGGACCGAGCCCACTTGGGATTTTTTTGTGGATGTGGTCGAGGAACAGTATTACCATGTTGGTAACTATGACGACCAATACATGAGATGGACCACACTGTGATAAAAAAAGGGGCCAAACAATGTCGTAGTTCACAAATACTTTATATACCTTGCACACTAATTTGGGTATCAAAGACTCTGAGCAGCATCTGGTTCTGAAATAACGTGGGGATCTACATAGGTACATCCAAACCAAAATGGATTTTCTAGACATGTCATCACTAGAGAGTTGCCTATCGATATGTTGTTGAAATCAAGCAGAAATTTAGGCACAAAAAAAAACAGGAGTTCAGGTCTATGATTCTGCAACAACCAAAGTATAATAAATACAACCCTAACAAACAACCTCTCTAAACCCAGTCCAAGCCATAGGAAAATAAGGGTAAGGGAAAGATGAAGAATGACACTAGAAAGTGGTGTGACTTCCACAAAAGCCCCTGGCACAACATGGATGAATTTCGCTCAAAATAGTCATTGGTGGCTGAGGTCAAAGAAAAGGAGTCGAACCTTGATTCAGAATCTGATTCAGAAAATCTTGGCAGAAGACAGATCATTGACGTAGACCCCACTGCTACTGTCGCAACCACAATAATTCAACCATAGGAACCAACAAATCTTGAATAGGGGGAGCGTCTCTTCCATTCACAGATGTGAGTGAAGGGGACCCCATTGCATTTCATTGTTGATATTGAAATCCAGAAGAACCTCATCTCAGCAAAGGTCGTCAAACAGTTGGGATTTTCGATAACACCACACTTGCATCCATACAACATCGGGTGGCTTTGCCAGGGAGGAGATATTTGTGCCAGGCAACAATGTCGCTTGGCCTATGGCATCAAGCCCTTCAAGGATGAGGTATTGTGTAATGTTGCCCCTATTGATGTCTGTGATGTTCTTTTGGGCCAACCATATATGTGAAAACGTCATGTTGTTTATGAGTCTCGACCCCGTAGTGTCAATGTTACTCTGGGGTGTTAGCTCTATAGGATACTAGAGGTAGTTTTGACTATTGTTCCACCAAAAAAGTGTCGCAAGCTAATCTCTCATACTGCAAAATTCAGCCTCTTCACAATCTATTCAAAAGGTGAACAGAAGGACATGGTAGTGTTGGCCCGAGACCTTTCTATCCAACAAAGGAATATTGTAAAAGAGAAAGAAGATATTGTTTCTTCACCTACAAGGATGCCTACACACTACCTAGTCAAGCCATACAATAGGTTGGTGGAACAAATTCAACTCCGCTAGCAATAGGTTCGTGACAACCTTCAACAAGCTAAGTAGTGCAACTTCTCCAGCAAGGCAAGCAACTGACCAAGATTCAAATTGAACAAACACTTTCCCCTCTCCCCCGAGAAATCAATGCAATGGAGACCATTGCTTCCTAAGGAGGGAGGATTGATTCAGGTGGATATCGGTGGCCACCCACCTAATCCAACTGGCTCAAAACAGTTTGTTGGCAACTTACTATTTTGAGTAGTTACAAACATTTGGGGCCATTTTGAGGGCATAAAAAATGTTTTTTCATGATCGAGACCCTAATTAAAATCAAATGCTTTTATTGAGCCCCCAAAATGAATCTCTTCATCGATACCTTTCCAACGAGCTATCGTGCGCCCCAAATAGAGATCGTATGCCAAAGTTACGACCCTGGGAAGTTGATACACCAAACTACCCAAAATGGGGTCCACAAAACTGTTGGCTTTTCATCTTCCGAGGTTATGGTTTTAGATTTTCTTTATGTTAAAAACGCATTTGGAGCCTCATTGTAATGATCATATTCTTGCGAATGAGCGTAGCCGTCACATCTCTTCTCAGATATAAGTTGTCACCATTCTAGAGAGTCTTCCACTCTGTATTTCTACTATTTTTTACATTTCGCTCATTAATAGAAATTGGGTATTACGGTATCTCTATGTTTATGGTTATATCTCTGATATGTCTCTGTTATATTATTGGATATCTGATATATCTTTTTATATTTCTTTATTATATCGCCACTCTCATTTTGTGCCGAAAATAATCTAGATCACCTTGTATGATGAAATTCATAATCTAGTTACATCTTTCTCATATACATATTTGTCTCATATTTATAGGGACAAGAACATTGTTGCATATGGGCTCTCGAAAGATGGAGTTGTGCTAGACTGAGGAACCTAGATTATTTCAATAATCCGGATTGGAAACACTGCAGAATATAATCATGAACCATGGAACTAAACTTTAGTATTTTTGGAATGACCCCAAGGGGAGGCATATATGGGGTTAAATGTACATGTAATGTGTAAATGTATATGTAATAGGGTTGGCCTAATAATAAAGGGGCCGCATGTGAAATGTGTGAATAGGTTTATATAGAGATCATGTATTCATTATTGAGGACATGTGATTTGGATGTATGAATGTATTTGGGTATTTGGAGGAGGTTCTTCTATTCTTTAAGGAGTTATTGTGTAACTCATCTCTATTGTTTATCTTGGAGTGGCGCTCCACATTTATATTGGTGTACAAGGTGTGTACTTCTAGTTTCTTTTGATAGATTAAGTTTTTGGTTCATAACATTTGGTATCAAAGCATCGATCCTAGGGTTTTTCTGCTTCAAGCGAGACATTTTGGAATTTTCACTATAACTTTTTTTCTATGAAGTTTCAGATTATGAAATTTTCATAATATCAAGAAGACATAGGGAAGTACTCTTGGCAAAAATTTCAGGTTCTGGATCATTTTACTTTCAAACTATGAAATTTTCATGATATTGAGAAGCAATATATAAGTACACTTGGTAAAAAATTCATATTTTGGATCATTTTACTTTTAGAGATACATACTGTGGAAGTTAAGGATTTTTACTAGACCCAAAATAAGTCTCAAACGAGTCATTTTTGGAATTTCGTTATAATTTTTGTTTTGTGAAATTTTCAGGAGTATGAAGAAACATATAGAAGTACCATTGGTAGAAACTTTGGGTTTTGAAAGGCTATAATTACAAAAATATAGGCTATGGAAATTAGGTTTTTTTTACTAACCCTAAATTTGTCTCAAACATATATTTTGGGTAAAACTGTCATATATTCTTCAATAAAGATCCAAATTAAGTGCAACCAATTTCATTGAAATCACAACCATCCATGTTATTACAGGTAAAAATTTCATAATCATATCAGAGAAATTGGATGTGTGGCATTCTGTATAAGTTCACTATCTAGAAAAGGTCAAAAATCAACAAGTTTTGGGAAAGTTGTCGTAACTTTCACTTGGCACATCGAATTTTGGTCAAGCCTATGACATTGTAGAGAATACATATTAGAGTATTAAAATAAAATAAAAATTATACTTAGAAGGGCCTAAATTTCATAGATACATCGGGACAAAGGTCGTCCAGAAAGACAACCTCAAGATCAGGGTTTTAAAAGGTATGTTAACTTAAAACTATCATCACTTTTGATTGGGATGTCTGGTTGAGGTGACTCAAAATCCATTGGAAAGAGAAAACATAGGATATTATATTGGAAAATGGGTCATAGTATATCATATCATTATTGATAATATATTGAGGTTGTAAGTTGAGGGTTTGGGGTAAGACCTCAATTAAGAATCAATGGCCATACCCAACTTTAGTGGAGATGAAGATAAAGATGAAATCAATGCTATGGAGTGGTTGAGGATGGTAAAAGAATCTAGTATGAGTCCTTTTGGGGTACCTTTTATTTTTTTGGTGGAGCTTCTAAGTGGTGGAAAATCTTGTATGAAGATACTATATTATATGCCACATCGGAAAATTTTGAAGAACTATTCTCAAATAAATGGATTAGGGATACAAAAATGCATGAGATGCATGAAATTCAAGATGAGTTAATTCAAGCTAAAGAAAATTTTCCCAAATTGCAGAAGGATAATGAAGATCTAAGAAAACAAACTATAAAGAAAAACAATAAGTTCCTCAAGATGCAATCCCTTAATTAATCACTAATTAAAGAGGTTAAGAACTTGAAGAAAGAAAAGAGTAGCAAAGCAAAGTGGGAAAATGATGATTTAAGGGAAGAATTGAAAAATAAAGATGACGAAATCAAAAGGTTACATAAGCATAATCAAGAACTTCTTAATGATGTTAAGAAGGTGAAAGGGCATTTACAAGAGTCTAAATCAAAGAATAGGGATGAAGATATTACCACCAAAATTGAAGAGGGTACTATAAAAAAACCTGAAGAGGAAATTTTCAAGAAAGTCGAGGAATCCCTAAATATTGATGAGTTAAAATCATAAATAAAATCTAGAATTGAAGAATGGCGTCAAAATTTTATAGATGTGGTCACATTACAACTTCAAAAGGAGAAAGAAGACAAGATTCAATATGGTCACCATAATATACTCAAAGAATTTGAACTCCATCTAGAGGATGTAGATGCCAAATATGATGGTATTATCTCTAAGGCTAGAGTAATGAAATACCAAACAAATAGAATAGAGGATGTCGTTGTATTTGAAAAAAAGATAGATGAAATGAGAATGTTGAGTGAAGTAAAACCATCAAATGTGAAACCATATCAACGCCCTCATTACCTGGAAAGATTTCAAGGAATACAAGAAGATCGATATCATCGTTATCAAGGAACAATATGTAATACTCATAAATATTCACAAAACGTTGCATCAAAAAACCATTATTCAATAGGATATTATTAGAGATCAACATCTACTACAAATTGGAGAAACTTCAACAATAATACATGGAGTCAAGGGAAAGAAAATTATGCAACAACAAGCTATCGAGGATTAAGACAGAAAAGAATTGAGTTTGGATGGATGGATCATCATCAATGGAAAGAAGAACGTGGGAAAATAAGAAAATCATATTACTTGGTTTCATCACATGTAAATCCTTTAAAGCTTTGAGTACAAATCTTTTGAAGGAGGGTACTATGGTATGAACCCAAGGGGGGAATATATGGGGTTGAATGTATACAATGTGACCCAAAGGGGGGAATATATGAGGTTAAATGTACATGTATTGTGTAAATGTATATGTAATAGGGTTGACTTAATAATAAATGAGCCACATGTGCAATGTGTGAATAAATATATAGAGAGATAATGTATTCATTACTGAAGACAAGTGATTTGGATGTATGAATGTATTTGGGTACTTGGAGGAGCTTCTCATATTCTTTAAGAAGTTATTGTGTAACTCATCTCTATTATCTATCTTGGAGTGGTGCTCCACACTCACCTTGGTGTACATGGTGTGTACTTCTGGTTTATTTTAATATCTTAAGCATTTGGAGTTGGAAAATTGGTTGTCATTGATGTCAACCCTAGAAGAAGCCCTGAAGCAGGTCCAGAAGCCCCTAGACATGATGGGTTTATTTGAAGGAATATCCAAAGTGGTCCCCTTATGGTGTAGCTCTAAGCATAGCCCTCACGGGAAGATGCTTTGAAGATTACTACAAGAAGCCCCATTTCTTAAGAAAATAAGTTACAATGTATGGTCAAGAAGCCTTGAAGATATGGTTAGGAAGCCCCAGTGGTGTGGTCATGAATCTTGAAATTGATTGAAGAAAAAGAGTGTGAAGGACATTGAAAATGCATGCAAAAACTGTTGATTAAGGTTGGTTGTCATTGATGTCAACCCTTGAAGAAAGACCCGTAGCACAAAGTTTTGGGTAATGGAACCAATAGTGTTTGATGTAAATATGGCTCATTATTGTTTTGTTATGGTTGATAAGAAGTAAATATGGATGAACTCCAAAGTGGTCCCCTTATGGTGAAAGCCCTCACGGGAAGACGCTTTGTGGAGTAAGAGAACCCATGCTTAATTATGGAATAATGAGATGAAGGAA